>JAZKJV010004223.1:0-276729 GCA_037367405.1 Ottelia alismoides | reverse complement strand
TTATAAATCAAACTGTTGTCATATGCCCTGTTTCGGATTTCCACGAGCTCGTTCAAGTTCAAGTCTCGGCAAAGCTTCCCTAGGTGACAACTCCAATTAATCTTCTTAATTGCCCATTCGGATTTATGAATCAATTCTGCGGGCAAATGGCATGGCTTGCCATAGATCATTCTAAATGGTGAAGTACCCAATGGTGTCTTGTAGGCTGTCCTATAGGCCCACAGAACTTGGTCCAAAAGTTGAGACCAGTTCTTTCTATCGGGACGAACCAATTTCTGCAAAATATTCTTCACCTCTCTGTTCGAAACCTCTGCCATGCCGTTGGACTGTGGGTGGTAAGGACCAGTAACTCTATGATCAAATCCATAGTCCTTAGCTAAAGATCTCATTTCTCGATTCACAAAATGGCTACCCCCATCAGATATCAAAACTTTTGGCACCCCGAACCTAGCAATAATATGGTCTTTCACAAACTTACAGACAGTCTTGCTGTCTGCGGTTCGGGTTGGGATAGCCTCCCCCACCTAGATAAATAATCAACCGCCAACAATATGTACTCATGTTCATTGCTGTTGGGAAAGGGACCCATAAAATCTATGCCCCATGCATCAAATACATCACAAATAATCATCGGTTGCATGGGCATCTCATCTCTCTGTCCAACTGTCCCTCCCATCCTTTGACAAATCGGGCACGACCGTACAAAATCAATGGCATCTCTAAACAAGGTCGGCCAATACAATCCACATTGAAGTACTTTGTGAGCGGTTCTCTTTCCCGAATGGTGTCCTCCAGCCTCAAGTGAATGACAATATGTGAGGACACTATGGTATTCCTCCTGAGGAATACACCTTCTACAAATACAATCCGGTCCTTCGAAGAAAAGGAAAGGATCGTCCCAGTGGTATCTCCTCGAATCCGACTTCAGTCGATCAATGCTGCTCCTAGTCCAACCATGGGGAACCTGCTTGGAGACAAGATAGTTCACCATGTTGGCATACCACGGGAGGGAGTCAATAACACAAATTGACTCATCTGGGAAGGTCTCTCTAATCCGCTCATGATCAGGAGAATCCTTAAGTTCAATCCGAGAAAGATGATCAGCCACAACATTCTTCACTCCAGGTTTATCTTTTATCTCCAAATCAAATTCCTGGAGGAGTAAAATCCACCTAAGAAGACGCGCCTTCGCGTCCTTCTTTTCCATTAAGTATCGAATGGCTGTGTGATCAGTATAAATTGTCACCTTAGAGCCCAAAATATATGATCAGAACTTCTCGAGGGCCCATACTACCGTGAGCATTTCCTTTTCAGTCACTGTATAATTTTTCTATGTAGGATCTAAAACTTTGCTCGCATAGTGAATCGCAAACGGAATCCCCTCTCGCCGTTGTCCTAACACAGCTCCTATAGCAAAATCTGAAGCGTCAGTCTTGATCTCAAAGGGGAGAGACCAGTCAGGAGCTTGTAGGATAGGCGAGGCACAAATCTTCCTCTTCAAGAGCTCAAAGGCCTCCAGACACCTGTGATCTACAACGAACTCTATGTCTTTCCCTAAGAGCTCAGTCAGTGGGCGGGCGATCTTTGAAAAATCTTGAATGAATCTCCTATAGAATCCAACATGCCCTAAGAATGACCGCACTGACTTCACGTTGGTAGGTGGATCGAGTTTCTTGATCACCTCCACCTTGGCAGGGTCAACCTCCATTCCCCTTTTGGAGATGACATACCCCAACACGATACCCTCCGTCACCATAAAGTGACTCTTCTCCCAGGAGAGTACCAGATTCACCTCTCTACACCTCGTGAGGACTCGGTCCAAGTGCGCTAAACATGTATCAAAAGAATCACCATGGACCGAGAAGTCATCCATAAACACTTCCAGGAAATCTCCCACCATCTCGGCAAATATGGCTATCATGCACCGCTGAAATGTGCCCGGGGCATTGCAGAGCCCGAATGGCATGCGCCTGAAAGCATAAGTGCCGAATGGACATGTGAATGTGGTCTTTTCCTGGTCCTCAGGGGCTATGGCCACCTGGTTGTAGCCTGAGTACCCGTCAAGAAAACAGAAGAACTCTTTCCCTGCGAGTCTCTCCAAGATCTGATCAATAAAAGGCAAGGGAAAGTGATCTTTCTTGGTCGCAACATTCAGGCGTCTGTAGTCGACACAGACGCGCCACGACGTGGGTACTCGTGTCGCGATCTCTACCCCCTCCTCGTTGGTGACCATCTGAATTCCCGACTTCTTCGGGACAACATGAAGCGGGGCCACCCACTTGGAGTCAGAAATAGGGTATATAAACCCTGCTTTGCACCATTTCTCAATTTCATTCTTCACCACTTCCCATAGATTGGGGTTAAGTCTCCTCTGAAACTCACGGGAAGGTCTCACGTTATCCTCAGTAAATATGTGGTGCGAGCAGAGAGCAGGGTTGATGCCCACGAGATCCGACACTGTCCAGCCTATTGCTTTGCGGTTCCTCTCTAAGACCTCTAACAACCTAGACTCCTTCTCTAAAGACAAGTCTGAGCTAATGATGACAGGATATCTCTCTTTGGGTCCCGCAAGAAAGGCGTACTTGAGTGTAGGAGGTAGTGATTTCAGTTCTGGCAATGTGGTATCATCAAGCAGATCTGGCTGAACTGAATCTGAATCTGGTTCCGTGCTACATGAAGGTGGGCTAAGCTGAGTAGTACTCGCCACCAAATCAGAAGTATCGGGAGTCGGATCGTCAAAAGTATCCAAACAATCGGCAAAAGCCACGTCCGACTCGTCATCTATGTCCCATGATTGTTCCGAAGAGGATGGAACTGACAGATCCGGATGGATCTCTAAGGCATCATGAGAATAGGTTGATGTATCTCTAGTAAGATCAGACAACACCTGGCAAACTGCATCATGCACTATATCCTCTCCAGATGAAAGGGTCTCGCTCTGTCCTGAAGGAATCTGTCCCCCAAATCCCAACTGTGCTAATCATACTGCAATCTGCCTCTGAAGATGAGTACTATGTACTACTCTCTGAATCAGGTCGCTGACACTTGGTTTGCTTCATCTCAAGGTTCACTTCTCCGCCTGGAGAACGGAACTTCATCATTCCCGTACCATAATCGAAAGCTGCGCCTGCGGTCCTAAGGAAGGGTCGCCCGAGAATGATCTGAGATTCTCTCCAATGATTGGGGGTCTCCATGTCCAAGACTGTGAAGTCCACCTGATAGTTCTGCCCCTCAATCGAGATAACGACGTTCTTCACTTCTCCCTTAGGTCTCTTCATTGAACGATCTGCAAATTGGAGTAAAGCTCTAGATTTGCGAAGTGGTCCCAACTCCAATTTCTGATATAATGCTAAGGGAAGTAAGTTGATCGAAGAACCGTTATCTAAGAGTGTGCGTGCAAACGCAATGTCGTCAATACGACTCTCCACATAGTGAGCACCCATGTCTCTCTTTTTCTTTGGCAAAGTCTGATTCTTGAGACAATATGTTGTGGCTACTGATAAGACATGTGTCTTTATATTTCGGTTATCTTTCTTCCTGCTAACCCTTGTAGGTGTGCATCTCACCTTAAGGTATTTTTGGAAGGCAGGATGGTTAGCCACATATTCATCAAATGGCACCTTCACAGTGATATTTTCTTTACAAAATCGTGCCATATCGGGGTCATCTTTCTGAATCTTTTTGATGCGCTTTCCTGCCGCAAGAGCACGGGGAAAGGGATTGAAGCTAGGGAAACAGAGGATGAAGAGTCTGAATCATGAACTGGAAGATCATTCTTTGACTTAACGGAAACAGAGTTCTTCATACATGAATCTTTGTGATGCAACATGGACTCAAAATCTAAACTATCTACTACAGGTTGTGGAATAGAAGCTGGAGTGGTATCCGCCACAACCGGAGATGCAAGGTCCTCCGTAGACTCAGAAGAATATCCATGCTGACGATGCTGCATATGTGCTCTCCTCCTCTTCTTGGCTCCCTGAGTAGAAATCCTCGAATGGTGCTGATGGGGCTCTGAAATATGATGCCTCTCCTCCTCGTCCTCTGAAGACTCCTCAGGTAGAGCTCCAGAGATGCCCCTCCTCGTGTCCCTCGCCCGGTCAGGTACGACCACGGTCCTTCCGCTCCTGAGTGACATGTGGTTAGCCTCGTCACACGAAAGAATCTCATGTTCAGATTTAGGAGATGCTGAATAGTATACCTGACCAAAGTGCTGCTGAGAACTAGAACGGTTCAGGCTATTGGGGTTAGCCTGAACTTGGGCTAGGATCGAGGTAGAGGGTGCAGTCTGCTCGTCTCGCCATCTGGACAGGCGGTTGACATCCACCCGTAAGTCCTGAACCTCGTTCCTGTAGGAACGTAGCTCGTCGAGTATCTGCTGCTGAATACCCATGGGACTAGACGATGAAGGAAGTGGATAAGACTGGGAAGAAGAACGGGAAGACTGGCCCTGCTGGCCAGTGTACTGCCTCTGCTGCTGCTGGGGTTGCGGGCCCTGCTGGCCCGTCTGGTAATGGCCCTGTCGGCCATACTGCTGGTACTGCTGCCTCTGCTGCTGGGGTGGATGGAATCCAGGGCTCTGCTGTGACGGAGGTGGTGCGGAGGTGAATGCGGTGTTGTGAAAGGTCGGGGGACGCTGATAGGTCTGTCGGTCTCCCGTACTTCCCTGCCTGGCAGGGTCCTGAGTATACCATATCCCATTCACCTCCCAAACTGGCGGAGGCTCCTCCTGGACTGTCTCTGCTACTGGAGGTGGCTGCTGGAAAGAGTGGGTGTAGGATTGGTCCTGCTCCCACGGCTGGGGTTTCCCTGACACCAACTGCTCCTGAACATGGTGATCTCGGTATACGGGAGCAGAAGGTGCAGTCACAGCAGGTATCCTTATCTTAGATACCTTCTCAGTCAACTCCTCCATCTGTTTTGGAAGTTTGGAGACGCTCCGGTCTAACTCATCAATCCTCCTGTCGATCTTCTCGACTACAGTAAGCTTGTCAGCAAGAAGTCCCATGCTAGGGATCACATCCTGAGAAAGATCGACTACAGCTGATTTTCCCCCTCCAAATGAGAGTGAACTGGGGGATGGTGTATAGGCCCTGCTGGCCATCTGTGAGCGGCTAGTTTCAGCCATCTGCTCGAATACCCTCCAGACGGTATCCGCTCCTCGTGATGTATAGCTGCCTCCACAGGCAGCGCTCACTAAACCCTGCATCTCAAGGTTGAGACCAGTGAAAAATGATTGGACCAAGATGTTATCATTTAGTCCATGACAGGGACACTTCTGCAGGATGTCCTTGAATCTTTCCCAAGCATCACAGAAGGCTTCATTGGGTAATTGGGAAAAACTCGTAATTCGCGTCCTCATCATGTTAGTTCTACTAAACGGGTAGAACTTCTTTAGGAATAGGTCCTTGAACTGGGTATAAGTGGTGACGATGATTCCAAGATTCTTCACCCAGTAATCGGCTTTTCCACCCAAGGCAAATGGAAGGGCTTTGAGCCTAATATAATCCTGGCTAACATTGTTATGTTTGAGGTTAGGACAGATGAGCTCAAAGTCCCTTAGGAATGCATATGGCTCCTCAGAAGCATTCCCATCAAAATGTGGCAGCAGGTTCAGGAAATGCGGCTTCAGCTCAAAATCAACCTCGGGTTCGGCCGGACTCAAGTAGTTATGAATTTGATATTGTCCGGGGTTATAAGCCGCATCCATTGGTAGTTGGACCCCAACATTTAACTGTCCTAACTGAGCTCTCAGTAATGCTTGTTGCTGCTCAGATGCAGCCAATCGGGCTAGTATACTTCTCATCGGGTCTTCGTGGTTCTCTTCTTCCTCTTCTTTCTTCTTTGGAGGCATTTTACTCGTGTCTTCTGTATGGTCTGAATCAGCAATGTGTTCTTTATTAGAAGAGGATTTATGAATCACGATATTCTCACCAAGGTGATGGTCTTCCTCGGTGAGGTGGGAAGAGAGAAATGGAATGGTTTGAGGGTAACCATCCCGAGAGTGAGTGATCCTGGGCTCAAGAGGGTCATGAGTCCAGGTTGATCCAAGTTGCGCTTGGACCTTTGAAGACGTACTTTTTGAAGGGTTCAATGAGAGATTCGCAAAGTCCGAATAAATATCCCCCCAATCAGTCATCTTCGATGTCAAAAGAACCGATTAGATCACGATAGTCAATGAGGCGCTAGTTCTACGGTGCACGTAAATGTGCGGAGTGAACTCACACAATTCAAACGCAATTCAAACCCCCAATTTCACCAACTCAACACGTGATGGCCGTAAGAGTTCGGCCGATTTATCTGGTCAATTTTAGTTGGTGAGAATACAATCTTGGAAAGATTAACGAGCTGTTAGGTGCCCGTATTTTCCTACAGACTGGCCCGGTTCTTACGACTAGTTTGACCTACTTTCAGCCAGTATAGGAGTAAGTACGGACCGTATAAATACAGCTACCCGTTCCTTGAGGACTAATGCGTCCTCTAAACCTCCCACTCTGCTAAGGAAGTCCGGACCGTTTACCGGCTACCCGTATTCCTCACTGAAAAGTAGCTAATCGCCTAAAAAGAAAGAACCAGTAGTAAGTAAGAAATCCAGACTTGGCTCTATCCTAGGGTCGTCTCTCTCTCACTTGCAATAAAAACAAACAATGAGGGCTTTATGCACCCGAGAACAAGGGTTCTTTTTATTCCAATTAATTAAATCGACCTGCTCAATTCAGTCCCAATTTTAGAGTTAGGTTATCACTTGAAATTTATGTGAACACACAAGCACGTCTACCGTTCAGTCCCAATTTCCTTTTAACCTTAAGTTGTAAAACAAGAGGGGAATCGGAAATCAGAATGCAAACGAGAAACTATGATGCATGCTTAGAAGAAGGTATACTTACAGTGAATCCCAGCACTCTTCATGCGTTATGTAAAACTGAATTTGTAAATATTACACTAAATGCATGCAGATCGAGGAAACCGCACCTAAACAATATACTATTAGCGGGGAAGAATTGATTGGATTTGAGCTAAGTAGTACGTGTCTATGTGCGTCTCATTATGAATCTTATAAGATATGTGAATCTTCTAAGATATGTGTGGCCTAAATTACGATGGGCACAAGCAAATTTGAATCTAAACTACCGTGTGCCTAATCCTTAATTTCGCCACTCAAGTCAAGCCCCACCCTCACCGGAGAGTGAAACAGGCTCGACACACCACAAATAATGTCTAAGTCTTTTTACATGCGCGAGCTCTCAAACAAGAGCCGCTAGAAATGAGCAACTACCTAAATAATTACAATAATTTACAAAATTCTCTCAAAAATAAATTGCTTTATCCTCGCACTTCAACAGTCGGCGCTCCTCGCGTCCGTCGACCTCCGATGCACTCCAAGTCCTCCGGGCCCTCGCAAGGAAACAAAGATTTATATTAGAGAGATAAACAACAAGATATATACAAAAATATGAAGAGAAATAATTGCAAAAAAAAATTGGAATAAATACAAGTGGCTCGTGGTCAGACTACCCGAGTAAATGGAAAACTAAATCCAAATTTTTAAATTAGTCCCTAAGCCGTTTGCCTCCCCGGCAACGGCGCCATCTGACGAGTCGCTGAATACGTTGTTTAATTCGATCACGTTGTAGCACGTGTACTTAGCGATTCGGTCAGAACCAAGAGAAGATCTCCGTGAAGAGTGTCTCGGCTTAATTTTTATCCCGGGCAAGTCCGGGGTCGAACTCAGGGAGGCAAAGGAACAACTTCGGGGTTAATTTACAAATTTAAGATCTAGATATCCAAACGGTATTTTTTTAGATTTTTTTATGCAAAAACCAAAGCAAATGCAAAATGCGGTTGGATTACAACACTAAGAAAACATACAACAAAGCCAAATTAATTTTAATAGAAAAGAAGTCCAAATTAGCTAATTCGTATTTTTCCTAGAGTCCTTATCCAGAGATGAACACAAAACATATTTTTTTTAGAATTTTAGGGGTTAATATGCAATAAATAAAAATGCACACTTTTTAAGGGTCTTTTTGCAATTTTTCACACAAACAGTAAGTAAAAATCATGAAAAAATTACTGGAACTAAAACATGATGCAAGGAAGCTACAGTAATTTTTTTGGAATTTTTTTGACAAGTTATGAATTTTTTATGTATTTTTTAGTGGAAACAGAGTGACAGTGAGTAAATAATTTCTAATTAATCCACTTTATCAAATTAATCAAAATGTGATTTATCTCAGAAAGATATTTATATAAGCAATCCAAGAGATTTGAAATTTCATAAAAAAGATGTCTGTGGATTTAATTAAAAATCAAATACAAAAATCACTCAATAATTTATTTCGGACACAAGACAACTCCAATTTGGTTGAAATTTGGACAGTAAACTCATCACATATCAAGGCATCATATGTATTTTTTTTTGGAATTTTTAGAGCAACAGTGTGTAAGATATAAATTTAGGAGCACGGAATGGGTAAAATACACAGAATTTCAATTTGACAATTTTAATTAATTACCCAACTATCATAAAAATACAAGTAAATAATCAGATGATAGAGGATAAGTTGCTCAACATGATAGCATTTTTCATTGCATAAAACGATGCCAAAGAGAGGTCCAAATTAATCTATAAAGACAGGGTTCTCTGTGCAAAACTGAAATGAACTTAAACAATACAAACTATAAACAAGGACTTGTTTGTAATTACAGAAACATAGAAAATAAAATATGCAAATTTTACAACAATAAAAAAAAGGGAGAGTTGGACCTTCTTCTTCGTGGGTTCCAAGGGAAAGAAGAACCCAACGCACGCAGGTGGCGGCGGCGACGGCGGCGACGCGGAGGGGCGATGGCGCGCGGCGGTGGGCTGGCGTGAGGACGAGGGCGGCGCAGCGGTTGCTAGGAGGTGGCGAGGGGTTGTTCGCGTGGAGGAAGGCGGCGGCGACGGCGCCGCGAGGGGGCTGGAGGCGGCAGGCGCGCGGCTTGGCGGCAAGGGGGGGTGGTGCGGCCGGCGGCGGAGGAGAGGGCGGCGCGGCGGTTGCGCCGCTGGCGGCGCCGCCTGGCTGGCTGCGCGGTGGAGTGTTGGAGGGGGCGGCGGAGCCGCTGCCCTTGGGGAAGGGGGCGGCGGTTCTGCTGCTCCCTCTTTTTTTTTTTTGATTTTTTTTAATTTTTTTAGTGCTGTGAATTGATTGATTTTTTTTATTTTAATTTTTTTAATTTTTTAACAGGAAACAAATGATAAAGAAAAATAATATGGATTGGTGGGTGATGATGAACTAAACTAGAGAAAAAATGATGATGTTATAATGGTGGTGATGGAAGTGAGGGTAGATGGTGTGCTAAAAAAATTGCAAAAAAATACCAAGATGATAAAATTACCTACGATGAACGCGGGCGCCTATGAAGTGCTCTCGGGAGCACGGTCTTCGCTCGAATCGCCGGCGTGCGATGAGCTCGAGCAGCGCGCGGTTGCGGCTGCGATGTTGGCCAAAAAGCCAACGGATCACACCGGAGAGAGGGCCGTCGTCGCTCGACCGCGGTTGCATCGCTGTCACCGATTCAACTCAGGGAACTAGGCTCTCCTCACATAAAGATGGATCAAAGGCAAAAATGAGGAGAATGACATGTATATAAAGAGAATGGGATGAGAGGTTATTAAAGTGGTGGGGTTGAATGGGAGGTTAATTTATTAATGGAGTTGAATGGGAAGTTGGGAAAAAATGGTGGAATAATGGAGTTGAATTGGTGGTTATTGTAGAGAATGGAAATTAAATAATAAATAAATAAATAAATAAAGTTGTCTACTTTAAATACAATAAAATAAAAAGAGAAGATAAATAGTGGAGAATTTACAAAAGAAGACAAAACACCATTTACATTTTTTTTACTTTTCTAATATGTAATTTTTTTGTCTTTTTAATAAGAGATATTTACAACGAAAAAAAATACAATAAAATAGTATAATTAAAATACAACGCAAGTATGATTTTTTTGTATTTTTAATAATTAAGAAAGATATAATAAAAAATGAAGAAAGTATGAATATATACATAATGTACAATGTACATCTAGGTCCCAAAACCCAACTTTTGCAAATGAGCTCCGATTTTAATGAAACCACTTCCGTTGGATAGATAATTTTCTAACTTGAACTTTAAAAGTGAGTTTGGTGAATTTGGAGTTCATACGGAGCGGGAATTTAGCTTGGAAGTTGGACTTTACGGCTTTTTCCCATTGGGATCTAGGAGTATTTATTTAAGGTAAAATTTGTTTTGTATTTTGTATTTTTATATACATTTTTATAAACAAGTTAGAGAAAGTATTAGGCAAAAAGGAGTTGAAATGAAATTATTAAAAATACATGAAGTTTGGACTATTTACAAGTATAAAACCCTTATTTTTGCGGCTTTTTATGTGTAATTTATTTTGTACAATCTAATATACAATAATTAATGTATTTTATTTACAAGAGTCATTTTGTTAGTTTATTGATTTTATTGACATTTATTTGGGAATTTACTCACTGATTTTGCTAAGATCAAGATATTAAGATGATGAATCGAGGATTCATCAATAACCTAAATCGACCAACTAATTGTGAATCAAAAGTCATTCAGGCAAAATCAACTAAAAATCGATCGCTTCGTAATGCGCACCGTGAAAAAGTCGCGACGCAAATTCGGAATCCGCAAAATGAACCGGAACTTTTTATTAGATTCGATTCGACAATACAAGACCAACAGAATCAACCGTTCGTCAATCGAAGATCATTTGATATTTTTAAATCGTAAAATTTAACTGTAAAATAAATCTGTATCTCGAAAATTTTGGGCATCCAAACTCGATCAAAAATATATCAATATTATACTCATATTAATCGTCATTTAGAGACGGTCAAAATGAGTCATTGCGCGTCGAATCGGAGGCTCGACGTGCGATTAACGACGACTTTAAAATGGGAGAGAAGTTAAAAAATATATATTAAGATATATAAAAAATAAAATTTTTTACTTTACTGTCTGCTACTGTAGACTGTATCAGAATCGTTGGTTTTTTTTAATTCTTCCTTTTTTCTTTGTTGTTTTGTTCTCTTTCCACATGTCTCTTATTCCCACTCCAAATGGCAACAAAATATGTTCTGTGTCACCCTTTAAACCTCTTTCTCCCCTATATATATAGCCCAAGAAGACTATATCTTTCCACCATTCCTTTCCATTTCTTTCAAAGTTCCCAACGAAAGACTCAACCCTTTCTTCCAGCCACTGCTGTTTCCGTTAAAAAAAACAAGGCTGCTGATCTTTGAAGCCCTGAGGTTGGTCAAGCTACTGTTGTCTTCCCTCTCCTGCTGGGATTTCCAGTTCAATTCCCCTGCTGGCTGCTGCTACTACCAATTTCAGATCACAAATCCTCCATTTTTGGAGCTCTCTCAAAGGTACAACCCATTACCTAACTCTTTTGCTGCCATGCATGAACAGTTATGCCTCTCCCTGCCATTTTGTGAGTTCCTTTCAACCTTTTTATATCATCTTTGCCTAATTTCAGTTAATCCCAGTTTCAAATATCTATTTCCACCCCGTTGAGTCTCATAGTCATATTGTAATGTCATGGATTTAGGTCTCTGATCATTTATCGAGGAAAATTGACTTTGACAATTTGTTGACTTTGAAATCAAATTGAACCCGTTGACAAACATTGTCAAATACTAATCCACACCACTTATAACACACTCTCATACTTTGTGAGTTTTAGGTAGAGGACTATCTTTGAGGGTATGGGTGTTACAATCCCACTTATATTCGCAACGTCCTCATTGCGACATGGTCCATCACTTATTCCTAGTGACATTGTCGGTTGCACGCTCTGGATAGTCATTTCCTCCTATATCTTTTTAGAGGTGGCCCCACCTCTCGTGAGCCCTTTCAATTACCAGAGGGAAAGTAACTCTCGTTGTAACATGCATAACCCTAAAGATAGGCTCACATCTAAAACTTACAAAGTGTGAGAGTGGGTTATAAGTGGTGGGGATTAATACTTGAAAACTTGGGCTTAAGGATTTTGGTTGGTTGCCTAGGGATTCAATTTGGGCATAAACCTAATAAGTTGTCAGAGTCAGGTTTGAAACGTCCCGCCTCGACGGGAGCGCATCTCAACACCCAGTCACATTATTACCCAACAACAGTTATAGACAACCTGCATGATATACCATTCATACAAAAAGAAATATAGGAAAAAATTAAACTTCCATTGATAACTAGATGTCCACAGAAGGATAACAATAAAATCTCAGTCTCTTTATTACATCATAATAGATGAAACCGAGGGAAATAAAACAACTCTAGCACTAAGCCTCAACCTCAACAATGTCCTACAGATGCACCACCGAAAATACGAGCCTTCGTCTCCTGTTCTGCACTTCCTGTTGGATTTTCAAAGAATGTAACTTATGAGTCAACTGACCCAGTAAGGATAAGGTAAATTATAAATCAAGAGATTATAGGTAGGTAATGCAAATGCAATAACTGAACAAGTTTAGGAGAGAACATTTTCAAAGCATATAGCAATATACAATCACTTATATTTTAGGCCTTTAACACATATGCAATCAAAACCAATTCTTTGACACATCTTAATCCATATTTTTATTTACTTATCCCGGACTCGTTCGTCAAAGGAGAAAGCCTACACTAGGAAGGAAGTCTGCAACACTCCATTCATAGTGCAACCTAAAACCCGTGCGCAAACGTGATCCCTCAGCTAGTCTAGTTGGTAGTACTCTAACACCCGTGACAGGGAGCATATACCCTGAAGAGTCGTAACTCCGTCAACCGAGTCTGCCGGAGGAGTCTCGCTCGCTCCAAAACAAGTAACACAAACGGATCCATACGGTGCGATGCACATGTGCATCCACCTCAACTCCACCAGAGTACTTACCACCACCCCACTCTGTGATGCCCCTCGAGTGGGGATGACTCACTGTCAGCTCAGCCGGACTACAAGGGTGTGCACCCACCTTGTAGTATTCAATACTCATTTCCCCATGCATACAGTTAACGAACCATTAACATTTAGGACCCTCATTTCACCATCCTATAAGCATCATAATTGTTCTAAAGGTCGCCCACAAGTATTTCTTGGTATACCTCAATATAAGGGATTCCTCGCATCTTGGTCGTTAGAGTATATCGTTGAGCACCCTGTTCCATATTAACCAAACTCTGCGGATCAAAGATTCCTATTGCAACGAATGATACAGAAAGATAGTGGACCACTACGTATATTACTCTATAGTCTATAGCCAAGAATCTAATACAGAAAAGTAGCAGGCAATTACTTATATTAATCAGTAGTCAAGAATCCTTGCACTGCACTGTCCAATTTGGCTTGCATTATATGTATTTAGGAACATAACCCACTCTATATGCATAGTTACATCAACACTTGATATATAACAATAATTATCTACATCATGGTACATATATATAACGTTCTTTATGAGCTCCTTCAACGCGTATAGATTATTAAAGCACCAGAAACATCCCTGTAGTGCTTATTATCTTCTCATAATGCAATTATGGACTTGGATAATTTGAAGTCCAGTTCGTCTAAGATGTAAGATCTTAAGGTTGAGAACGTTTAGAACATCATACTTATATCCAAAGGGTAGTATTGATGTATTCTAACCATTGTTCTATAGAACTCCAGCATTCCTCAGCATAGCCTGTTAAGGAATAAGTAGCATGGGTAACCTTCTCCTCATCCGGCACATGTATGGTGCGAAAAACCTTTTCCACGCGCTTCAGCCATCTCTCTGCCACATCTGGGCTTGTATTGCCCAAAAACTCTGGAACCTTCTCCTTGCGATACTTCGAAAAGATGTCCTCTTGTCGCGGCGGTGGCGGAGAGGGGGGAGGAGGAGGAGGTGGCGGCGGTGGTGGATCACCATCTCCCCCACCCATTCCGGACCCGCCTTCGGACGCAGATCTCGACAATCGCTCCTCGAGCATAAGTTGTCTCTGCTGCACATCCTGCAGCATCACCATCATCGCAGCCAACTGCTGTGCAGTCTGATCCCTACGAGGCGGCATGATCTGCAAATGTAGAAATAAAAAAAGAATAATAATTAAATCTTAGAGTAAATGTCATTAGTCAACCTTGGTCAATAATTTTTTTTGACAATAGTCAGAAGACTACTTGTCTAATGTACAACGGTATTTCTCCTACCATACAGTTGTCTATGACTGATGGGGTAATTAGGCTATGATACCAAATGAAACGTCCTGCCTCGACGGGAGCGCATCTCAACACCCAGCCACATTATTACCCAACAACAATTATAGACAACCTGCATGATATACCATTCATACAAAAAGAAATATAGGAAAAAAATTAAACTTCCATTGATAACTAGATGTCCACAGAAGGATAACAATAAAATCTCAGTCTCTTTATTACATCATAATAGATGAAACCGAGGGAAATAAAACAACTCTAGCACTAAGCCTCAACCTCAACAATGTCCTACAGATGCACCACCGAAAATGCGAGCCTTCATCTCCTGTTCTGCACTTCCTATTGGATTTTCAAATAATGTAACTTATGAGTCAACTGACCCAGTAAGGATAAGGTAAATTATAAATCAAGAGATTATACGTAGGTAATGCAAATGCAGTAACTGAACAAGTTTAGGAGAGAACATTTTCAAAGCATATAGCAATATACAATCACTTATATTTTAGGCCTTTAACACATATGCAATCAAAACTAATTCTTTGACACATCTTAATCCATATTTTTATTTACTTATCCCGGACTGGGTCAGTTGACTCATAAGTTACATTCTTTGAAAATCCAACAGGAAGTGCAGAACAGGAGATGAAGGCTCGCATTTTCGGTGGTGCATCTGTAGGACATTGTTGAGGTTGAGGCTTAGTGCTAGAGTTGTTTTATTTCCCTCTGTTTCATCTATTATGATGTAATAAAGAGACTGAGATTTTATTGTTATCCTTCTGTGGGCATCTAGTTATCAATGGAAGTTTAATTTTTTCCTATATTTCTTTTTGTATGAATGGTATATCATGCAGGTTGTCTATAACTGTTATTGGGTAATAATGTGACTGGGTGTTGAGATGCGCTCCCGTCGAGGCGGGGCAATTCAAGGTTTCCTCGGTAACGGACCGTAGACCTAAGCACGGGACGTTATATTTTTTCTTTCTCTTGTGAGGCGCATAAGAAAACTACTCTCTTATTTAATTAAATAAATCAAGGTTTTAAAAATCGAACCAGACATCAAATCAAACATGTATCAATTTTTGATTTTTATGGTTGGACCAATGGGACCGGCTGGTCGAACCGATGATGACGTCAACAATTCAAAGAAATCGAAAAAGACCGAATCATTGTATTGTTGGTTTGGTTTGTACGGTTCAACCGGGTTGAACCAAGTTAGATCGGTATATCATACAAATAAATACGAAAAGTGTTACATCATATCTTTTGAGGCTTTATTTACTCTTGTCCTTCCAAGTTTTTTCAATAACTCTTATACCCCTTTTTTAATACAATTGCATGTGTCCCCTATATTTTTACAAAATTAGTAGTAGTGGTCTTTTATTAGTACACTTGTGCTCCCATTTTATACCAACATAGGATGATATTGTGAATTTTTAAAGAAAATATAGGAGCACAAGTGAAATTGCTTAAAAGTTAGGGGAATAAATGTCCTTAAAAAAGTCAAAACTGAATAATAATCATATTTCGTAAATTTTATATAATATATATATATATATGTGTTGTAAAAAAATAATGATTTTAAAACTATTTAAACTCTAATTAACGACAAGTGTTGTTAATTAATTACTTCTCATAGTATGACTATGACAACGTTTTCTTCGTTTGTTATTGTTATAAGTGGACAACCACATACACAATATGGGAAAAGAGAAGCAATGCTCATATGGTAGGAAGGGACACACGATAATGAGTCAATGGCACATGTGAAGGAGAAGAGATAAAGGGGTATTATACTATGGGTTAGAATGAGACTAGATTACAAATATTTCTGAAAAGTTTGTATTTTGTTAACTAATTGGAGATTATTTCTTATCAAAAAATGGATGGTTGAATCAATGGTTTGGTTCAATTGGTTCAATCGAGTTTTGATTGGTTTTAATTTTCTGAATAAAAACCGGATGGTTGAATGCTTTTCCTCCATTTCTTGGTTCAACCGATTCAATCGGCCGGTTCGGTTCGATTTTTAAAACCTTGCAACAAACAACTCATTTCTCTTTCATCTATTCCAACAAAAAAAATAATGCAGTATGTCATCTTATCATCTAAAAATTATAAAATATCAAACTTTAAACACTTTTTCAAACTTCTATACAATCAGATCACAATAAACTCTCTCAACACCAATCTCTCTATACAAACACCAAAACACGTAAAAGGATTACTCAATACCGCTTTCCTAAAAGATTGCCTATCTAATTCAATGTTGTTCCTGAAATTTATCTAAGTTCAAACGTAGTTCCGTAATTTCAAATTTAGCTAGAATGTATTTCTTCATTACTTTCCTTCACAGGAAGCACTAAATTTTACATTTTTAGTAGGGATTTTTATCACTTTGCCATTTTTAAGTTTTACAATATTAGTTACACTCTCCTTTTTTGCAATATCCGTTGTTCCTCTATCTTTTTACAAAATTTACCGTTCTCTCCTTTTGTTAAGGTAAAGGTCATAAGTGATATTGCAAAAGTGCATAACTATAAAATTGTGTAAGAATATAGGAACACACCTGATATTAAAAAAAAGCATGACTGATACTGTAGAAGTTTGGTGGACACCAGTGATAAAACCCTTTTATTACCACGGACTCCTCGCATGTGGTGCTTTCACTCTATTCTTTTTATCACCACCGTCAACTAGGGATGGGCATGGGCCGGGCTGGGCAGGGCCCTAAAGGGCCCAGGCCCAAGCCCATCTAAATATTTCGGGCCTTGGGCCGGGCTTAGGCCCGCAAATTTTGGTGTTGTTCGGCCCAAGCTCAGGCCCGGTCCGTTTCCTTTGGGCCGGGCTTGGGCCGGGCCGGCCCAAGCCTTGGTTCATTTCCCGGTCATGAAAACCACAATACGAGAAATATGAAAAGGATGGATCATGCTACACATTAAAGAGAAGGATTACACATCTGTAAATCAAGGATAAAAAAGAAGAAGTTACAAGCATAAGCATGTCCACATTAAAATAGCTATTAAACTATGCATAAGAATCTAAGATGTCTACATAACAGCTAAGTTTGCACATATCTTGAATCTATAACGATAGCTAAACAATAGTAATATTCCAATGAGAAGTCAATGGCTAAACAGTAGCAATATCGATACTTCAACAATCGTATACAATATACCTTAGTAGGCAAAACATCTTGTCTAAGGCCCATGCCCATGTTCGGGATGGGTCTTGGGCTTTACCCTCGGGCCAACTTCGGACCCCCGATCGGGCTGGGCCTTGGGTCGGATCGGGTTGGGCCGAGCCAAGCTCGAGCCCGGCCCAAAGTATTTTTGGGCCGACATTCTAGGCCCAGGCCCGGCCCAATCCTCTTTTGGGCTTGAGTTGGGCCGGGCTTTTTGGGCTGGGCTTCGGGCTGGACCGGGCCGGCCCAGTCCAATGCCCATCCCTACCGTCAACCCCACCAGTGCCACCTCACCCCATTATCATCACTCCAGTCTCCGCAATTTTCTATCTCTTATCCACTCCATCTCAGTCCCTTGTCCAAATCATCATGTTTTCCTCTCACGCGTCATCACATCAGGATGATCAACTCTTAATCATCTTCTACCTTAACTCCTTTCTGAATTCCATCTTCCTCATTAGTGGTCACCACCTCTTCCTCCCCATGTTCGTCATCCCTCAAGCTTGTCATGTGTTTCCTTCTCCACCTTTCCCATCTTACCATATCCCTCCTAGAAAAATCCACCTCGATCTTATGTCAATTCCTTACCCCTTATATAGTCTCTCGTTGAACCTCCCCATCATCTTCCTTACAAAGGTTAACATCGATTCCCTTTCAGAAGACGCCCTCAACCTCTATCTATTGGCTAATGGCACATCCTTTCTATCCTACCACATCATAGGATCAAGGATACCATCGGCTACAGTATTTTTGCTCCGCATATTCCATCATCTACTATTTCCCCTTCATTAACTTGAAACTCCCTTTTCTTAGGAGACGTTCAGTTCGGGAATAAGCAGAAACAAGGATGAGGAATAAAGAGAATAAGGTTCTATTCTCTATTCTGCTGGAAAAATTAAAATAAGGAAAGTAAGGTAAAATAAGAGTAGGTAAGATAGTAAATATAAGAATATGGTGGAATAAGGTGAAATAATGGGATATGGATGAGAATAGCCGTACTCTTGAGAACCGTGTCAAACGGGTAATTGACCCCTTATTCCAGTGCATATTCTTCAAACGAACGGGGCCATAATGAACTACAATAATCTCAACCCAAATTCTACACGTTTTCCTAGCCTTATAGCGATCATAACCATTAATAGTTATACTACAACCACGGTGGGTAAGGATGATGAGAACTTTGAGAACTATATGACAAAGAACAAGTCGGAGAGATGAATGCAAGGTGACATTAGATGTGGCAGAGAGAAAGAGAGAGAACAAATAGGGAGCAAGAAATAGTAAATGGCATTACGATCTAACATTAAAATTTAACAGTTCCATTGATTTACATGTTAATGAAGGAATCACATTGTTTACAAATTTATAATCTAGGAAGTACAATGGATTTTTTTTAGTTTAGATGACACATTGAAATCTGGCTCGAAGCTCTGAAACTTTTATATAATTGAATGCATAATTTATTAAAACTCCCAATACTATTATTGAAGACGTCTATCTTCCTTATTTATAATGGTATCATATCGCATACCATTTGAGGAAGATGGACAACTATTTACCAACCACACAAGAGTATTTTACGAGAAGTTCAAGATTGTTTTCTTCATCTTACTAAAAGAAATAATTCCAATATACCATTCTACATCGAAACTCAAGAAAAGTAACAAAAGACTTTGACTCATTGATAATGGGATTTTTTAGTTTTATTAAGAGAATGCTATAGTAAACCACACAGAACCATTTCAAACTAATTTTAGTTTTTAATTTACTTGACTACATTCAAGGTAATTTTAATGAGAAAAATTTCCAATCAGTGGATGTGGTAGTAGAATATGTAGTATTTAAGTCTTGTTAAGCATTCATTATCTTTTATAGGGTTGTTTTTGTATTTCGTATGTTGTTGTGTGCATTTATTTTGTTTTTGTTTGTTTTATGTATACTTATATAGAAAGGTATAAGCATAACATTTATAAATTTTTATAAATTTTTTTGTTTATCTTTTCATGTACCATTTATTTTTTATAATAAATTTTATAAATATTTTTATATAGAAAGTTAATTTTTCAAAGAAACTTTGAATAACTTTTGATTTTAAAGATGGTTATATACATTTAAAAGTATGTATAATATGTAGAAAAATATGAACTGAAAATATTTAAACTTATAGTATTTTTATAATATTTTTATTAATTTTTAATACATCAAGTATTTTTATTTAAATTCGAATATTTTATGCAATACTTTTATTTAAGGATTTTTATCAGTTGTACCCTCCTTAGATATTACAATACCAGTTGTGTTCCTCTCTTTTTTTGGAATATCAATTTTGCCCCTGTGATCTTCCACAATAATCACGTGTACCTCTCGGGGTAGTTGTCATCCCTCCCATGCCAAACGAATGTTAACTTTGGGGACACAGTGGTAATGAGATAAAAAATCAAGGGTAAAAAGATACGTTTCTTCTCCTTTCTTCTTCTTCCTTCCTCCTCCCCCTCCCCCCCAGCCCTTCCTCCTCCTCCGACCACCTCCTACTCCGCCCCTCCACCTCTAGCCCCTTCTCCCCCGCCCCTTCCCCTCTACCTCCTACTCCTCCTCTGCCACCCCCCTCCAGCCCCTCCTCCTTCGTCCCCTCCCCTTCAGCCCCTCCCCCTCCAGCCCCTTCTCATCCGCCCCTCTCCCTCCAGCCCCTCCTTCTCCTCTGCCCCTCCCCCTCCTCCTCATCCCCATCCTTTGCCCTTCCCCCTCCATACCCTCCTATGCCCCTCCCCTCCAGCCATTTCTCCTCCTCCAGCCCTCCTCTAGCCCCTTCCCCTATGCCCATCCTCCTCCTTTGTCCCTCCTCGTCCAACACCTCCTCCTAGATATCCACCATTAATCTTCATTGAGATCCTACCCATAGATCCTCATCCAAGCACGAGGCGACCCCCTTCAGTTAAAGGCTAAACCTTGAGCTAAAAAAAAATCTAATTTTTGGTATAAGAAAACATGGAGTATGGTCTACATCTTCTTCGATCAGAAATAAGAAATGTACAAGAATAAGAAATAAGAATTCCATTGAGCCTCGAAGCCATCGATTAGAGCAACGATTTCATGCTCCTTTCATATGAACCCATCAAGTATACCCTGCTTCTCCATTTTCTAGAACCCATTATGGAATATAATCACAATGACCAACCCTCATTTCCTTGACTCCGATCAGAACATAACAACACCCTCGTCACGATGTAACAATACGTCAAAGCCCTAGCTCCTCTACGTTTGCAATGAGCACTTCTGTTGTTCTCGCACTTGGTTAAAAGCGAAGCTGGAAGGGATGCCTTCTCCAGATTATCTTCCTCAGTTGGAATCCAATGCAGCAAGTTTGAGGCACCATCTCCATCTTCTTGTCGAGCACATCTCATCATACTACAGTGTCGATCAACCTTCCCCTTCGTCTTCATAAGCCACCCACAACTCCTCCTGAGCTCGTAGTTAATCACAACCATCAATATTTTTCATCGGTCGAGCCTGAGAGCTCAATTGGTATTTACAATGGCAAAATACGTATATGGAAATTATGCCCTTATATATTGCACCAGTGTTTGAATAAACTATGGTTTAGTTCAATTCTCAGGGCACAAGTGATAATAGCACAAGACACTAGGGCAGAACTGATATTCTAAAAAAGAGAGGGGCATAATTGATATTACAATATCTAAGAAGATAACAACTAATAAAAATCCCTTGATTTGATAGAGAAAAACAATAGTGATTAGCAAGAAATAAGGAAACAATAACAAAGTTTTTATGAGATTATTTACAATTTATAAAGTAATGAAATATATACAAATATAGGATATGCTTATATTTTTGAGAATTTTTTGGTTTTTTACATGGATTTTGTAATATTTGTAATGTACGCATGATTTTACAATATACATGTAATATTTTTCTTTGGTTACTAGGTATGTGATATGGGTAAATATTATATAAATAATATAATTATTTTGTATTTTTATGAATTAAGTGATGTTTAGTAAATTATTGAGTCTATTTTAGGATTTTATTATTTTCAAATTATTAAAGATAGTAAATTAATGTTGAAATTAAATATTATAGGGATACGTTAACTAGAATAATAATATGTATTTTTTTAGAAATTTTTTATTTTTATTTTATACTTGTTATGAATAATTTATGTTTTAGGAAAATATTTAGTTGAAAAATGAATCTTTTTGGAAGATTTTTAGGGGGGTTAGTAGGTATTTTAACTACCTTCTTACATGAAATTCTTTAGATCAAAAGTAGGTGGACATGAAATTGTAAGAACTAAACTATTTAAACTTTACCAATTTATAGAAAAATAAATGAAATCTTAGCAAGATAAGATGCAAAATATGCAACATAAAGGGATATTCAATTGAATCCCATATAAAAATATGCAATGAATAACAACACATTATGCTGTGAAAAATAAAATATGAGCTGAAATGGAGTGAAATGCAATATATGTTTTAAGAATATTTAAAAATAAATTTATGGGAGTCCTTCTTGCAATATTCAAAGGCATCCTTGGAACGTTTATCGATATCCCCTTGCACGTGGGTTTATATGTGATTCTTGCTTCCATCGAGAGATTCAATGCAAAAGTTCTATCCCTTCATCATATTATAGAATGTATCACATCCAAGGGTTGTCCTCCACAATCAGATTTTAGCAGTGAAGGTGGAGTTTCAATGAGAAGTTATTAGCTCTATGACCTGAGTATGCTTGCATCTTGCACATTCCTTGATGGAAACAATACTGAATCCATCTTTTAATGTTGTACATTGATATGAGGCACAACAATCTGCATGTTTCTTAAATGATGAAAAAGAATGGAGTCCTTCTAAGCACTTCGATTAATCCAAATCATAGCTCAAAAATCTTCCTTAAATCAACTTAAAACCTTAAAAGATAACACCTCAACTCACTAATATTTTGATTCAATTCAAAATAAGTAGAACAGAAATAAAACATGGTAACTTGGAGTTGAGACACCTCACATTGCACATTATAACTCACATTGTACACTAACTTTAGATCATATCAAAATTAACCCGATCTTGATCAACAAACACATCACAGATCAAAGGATCTCCAATAAATTCATGTAGAACAAACAACTAGAAGGTTAATGTGACTCTCTAAATAGATGAAATGATCAATATGAACCTCTTATCACAAAGTGTTACCAAAAAGGGTAAGATTTGGATAATAAGTGGATCAGAGGTGAATCAATATGATCAAAATAAAAAAAAGAGATGGAAATTGGGCATAATCTGAAATTGAACTCTAACCTAAAACCTTAAATTGATTGCAAAACCTGAAATCTAAACTCGAATATTAACCTAGAAATACTAACTAATGGATGGTTTTCTTGTGTTGGAGATGAAACGGTATGTTTGTTGCTCTAGCGTCATTGTAAAGTTATAATCTTGATCAAATACTTGTTGTACTCAACGTAAGGAACTACATATTCTAACAGGTCTCTTCCCCTTCACACCCCTCCCGGTCTTTGTTGAGTGTACCTGTGGATCGCAACATTACTGAGGGGAGGTTGGTGTGAATTGTAGTATCTAATTATTATGGTAGTTTAAAATGAAATGCATAATTTAAAGATATTGAAGCGAGCAAACACATAACACAAATTCATTAGCATAAACCCAACCGGGTAATAACTACAACCCTAGACTGCCTAACTTAGGATTTTTGATCAGTTGTGCTAATCAAGTGCTTAACCATACCGAGTTAGTTAAATGGATACCTCAACCGTTACATACCTTCTGAATCAAACATCATGAATTTACAACCTTGGATCAAACACCAAAGTTAACACCAACAAGTCAATCACTATGCGCAACATCGAGGATTGGGTAGGATATGAATATCCTTGACATTGTTGGATTGGACAGAGTCTGACGGTCCATGAACAACCTACGCACTTAGATCTAACACTAAGATTTATTTAGAGAGGGCCATCTCAAGAAAACTTTATTATAACTTTTATATCATCAACGGGGATATACTGTTAAGCAAGAATATCATATATAAGTAGAAGCAATATCAATATATCTAAAAAATTATTACATGTGAATAATAATGGTATCTCTTGAAAAGCTATCATCAATAGTGTTGATGCTTGAATACTGTCTCTAACTAGTTGCAGAGGACCACTTAGGTGGTCGAACACTGTTGTAGAGAGCACATGCGAATCTGAATAATAAGAATAGTTCTCGAAGTTTGAAATCTCTCTAAAATTCTTAGAAGCTTGATGAACATAGAGAGACAAAGAGAGCATCTCTAGCATACTTTTATTTGTTGATGTGAGTTTTGGTGTGTGTTTAACAATAGGTATGAGTTTTTTTATATAGTAGTAAGTGAAAAAAACCAAGAATCAGGGGAGAGAGTCGTATGATCTCACAAGGCGAGATCGAAGTCGTCAAAGTGACCTCTCGTAAAGATCTCGAGCTAATCTCAATAATCAACCCACACAATAATATTCAATCAATCCAGGCAAGAGTGTAAATAACAAATTATTATACCGTACAAAAAGTGTGTATAGTGGACAAGTAGGTAGGGGTCGAACACATGGAGACAAGTCAGTGTAGCAGATATATTAATTATAAATAAATATTGAATAATTAATATAAGTATATCTGTACGATATTCACTTAATTAAGCACTTAATGTTTTGTCGGTTTTTTATTTTATTTTTTTATATTATTTTTTATTTATAGTTTATAAGTTTTTAAATTTTTATTTTCTTTTTATATTTTTTGATTTTTAATTTCCTTTTTTTAATCTATGATATAGGTATATAAAGAAATATATATATATATATATGTGTGTGATTTGTGTAATATAAGGTATATATTTATAATATAAGTAATATGTAATATGTATGATAAATATATAAAAATCAGAAAATACCTAAAAGAATAATCCTTTTTATTTTTTAAAGTATTTAAAAATATATTAGGGTATTTATAATAATAATAGTATTAATTATATATAGCTATATATAAGTATATGATACAATATAGGGCATTATAATTATTAGATTTTTTGTGATTTTTTATCTGGAGTTGTAAAATAGGATATAAACACTATGTATTTTTAATTATTTTTAGAAAAAGGTCTTATTTTTTGTATTTTTAAGTCAAACAGTGAATAAAATATCTCCAGATGATTTTTAATAAATAGTAAAATGCATGTAAAATGACAAATAAAAATGATAGCATTAACAAGCAACCAATCATGTACATACATTTATTTTTTGAGAATTTTTGGAGCACATGAGATATTTTAAATAAAAAATTGCAAAATAAATTTTAATTAAGCTCGTAGGGGTATATTTGCAATTATAATAAAGACAGGGGTACATGTGCAAATTTCCCAAAAATTTAAACTAAAATTCAAAATTTTGATATTAAAGAGTAATTACAAAAACTACCAGGGTGTATATGCAAAGGTCCCAGCTCACGTAGGAGGGCACGTGAGCTGAGCTGGCAAGGACCTAGAAGCTATATCATAAATGTTTGAGGGTCTCTTATGCAAATTTTAAAAATATTTATAACAACGACTGATATTAATTACTAATATATAAAAAATAAGGGGTTACAAGTGAAATATACCCCTACGCGAGCTATCCAACAGCCGATGGATATCCACTTAAATGCTTGAACGACTAGGATGCACTGATAACGTTTCGCTTCTAATGTCTGCAATTAGATCTCAGATGAGATCCAATGGTCAAGCCTCGAGGTGATCGGACGTTAGCTGCTACATCTAGGATTTGATTCTTGATCGAACAACGTCCGATGGCCCTGGAAGATCTGGTGAAGAACTCTCCTTGGGCGATCTTGGATCTGATGATGCACGAGTCTTAGGGTATCTAGAGCACTGCTAATTAGCTCCACTCATTCATGCAGACATTCAACACCTCCCTGGGCCTTAAGAATTGTTTGGGGCCCACTGATCGGGCCCTGGAGCTCGATCGTTTAGTTGAAGACCTAGGGCTCCTCTACTGGTTCAATTAGCCTTTACATGGTTCTGTTAAGCTCAAGACCTGCACAGAGAAAACCACAAGTCCAGGGCAAATTGCCTCAACCTTGTTAGGCGTGGAATTGAAGCAGGATGGATCGGGCGGAGAGGTCTGATGAGGTTGGTGGGAGAAGACCTCAATCTCCAGATCTAAAGAAGATCTAGGTGGTTAGGATGAAGCGGATGATGGAAAAAGCGAAGGGGAAGTAGTAGAGTGGATGGGAGTAGTCGAAACAAGGAGGCATAGTGAGGCACGATGGTCAGAGATCAAGAGCGTAGAAGACCTGAGATCGGCCTAGATCTATACTAAAACATGAAATAAAACATCAAACAAATGTGGAATTCAAAAGACAATAATTAAAACTACCTAAAAACCAAAGAAAATAACCTCAACTTGGCCGGAGGCCAAGGAGATGGGACCGCCAGGAGTCATCTCTGGCGATGTCTAGGAATCACCTCCTACCGTGATCCTCGTCATTGCAAAGCAAGGCTTGCCGCTCCTATCACCAACGGCTTCACCTGGAGAGTGCTCCGAGGGGCAAAGATCAAGTCAAAAGGGGAACCAACCCAAAAATGGTGAAGAGGTGGTGCTTTTATACACAGGTGACGAGGGGGTTTCGATGGGAGATTGCGTGCAATGGAAGAAGAGATAATTATGGGAGATGGGTCGGTGAAGAAGAAGGAGGTGCAGGTTGTACATGGATGGAAGGGTTCAAGGGAGAAGGGACATGGCGAAAGCGTAAAAATGGGAGGAAGTTAGGTGGCTTGTGACTTTGATACGGGTCAAAAGAGAAGATGTACAATTGACCTTGAGTCAACGCTGGGAGGACTCCCATTGGTCCAACAAGGCCACTAAAAAACAAAATAGGCTGGAAAATAATAAATACTAAAAATTAAAATAAATAATTTATCAATTAAATAAAAGTTATAACATAACAAATGTTTATTATTTTATTATGGTTTTTATTAATTTTTTTGAGTTATTTTATTATAAGTTAATATTTACATGTATATTAATATGTAAATATACCCGTATTTTGAATATTTAATTTTTATTTTGTATTGTAAATATTTTATTATTTTATATATGTATTTTATGTAATTTTAATTTATTTATTTGCATTTTAGTTATTTTTTAATATTTTTATGAGCTTATTTGTACACTTAAATAATTATGTATAGATTCTTTATTTGTATATATAGGTGTATGTCATCTATATATTAAAGAAATTGATTTTATTTAATTTCTTTTTAATGGTTTAATTTATTGTAATTATGGAAATTTGTTTCACACAATATTTATAATTTTATAAAATAAAATAATTTGAAAAATACAAAGAATAATTATATTAAATAAAATATGCATTTATATTGCACAATATGGCTTAAAACCTAAATTTTGCATCTTAGCACCAAATTAAATGAAACCACCTTCATTAAATAGCTCATTAAAAGTTATATACAATTAATATTGATTTGATCCATTTTGATATAGTATGGAGAAGATACATGTCTGTGAAGTTTTTATTTTGGATTTTTATTATGTGTGTCTGACGAGTCCGAAAAAGCCGCGTTAAGGATGTGTTTTTAATTGTCCGTGAGTTAAAATAATCAAAGTCGTTCGTTGTAGGCGGCGATTGGAAACCGTCAAGAAATAACCACAATTTTTAATCAAATTTAATCAAGTGGTTTTTATGTTTATTTTACTTGGGAAAGTCCCAAGCTCGATCACAAGGAGGCAAAGGAACAACCTAGAGTTGTGTCTATCCAATTTTGAGTTCGGTTTTCAAGGCGGTTTTTTTTGGAATTTTTCAATGCAATAAAGGGATGCAAGATGCAATTTTGGCCTATTTTAGGGACTAAAATGTAAATTTCAATCAAACGATGTCCGAAAAATACAAAACTTGGCCACTTTGTAAATGATGAAGAAATGAATGCACTGTAATTTTTTTGGAATTTTTGGATGCAGTATGATTTTTTATGAATTTTTAAATGCAAACAAAATGATTTTCAATATTTAATTTTAATAAATATTAAACCTATTTATTTTCAAGAAATAAAATTATGTAAGATCTATCACTAGGTGACGGATCTCAGAAAAATCCTAGACCTCGAAAATGTAGGGTTGAATACCTATTAAAAATTAAATACTGAAATGTGCTAAATGATTTTACAGAGCAATTTATGCATGCAAATGCAAAGATTTTTTGGCACAATGTCAAGCAAAATTATTTCTACAATATATGATTTTTGGGAAATTTTTAGAGCAACAATTAATCAATTACAAAATTTGGAGCACAAACTGAGTAAACTTCGCAATTTTCTACAGAAAAACTGATTATTAATTAACCATTAATTAGGAAAATAGCCACAACATATCACAATGTAGAGAATTAAGCGATGAACAAAGTGCTATTTGTATAAATAAAATAATGTAAACTAGAGGTCTAAAATGCACGAGGAATGCAGGGGTACAGATGTAAATAAAATAAAAAAAATATAAAAAAGAATGAACTGCGGGGGGCCTAATTGCAATTACCTAAGAAACTGGGGGCGAACTGCAGAATGTCCAGAGGGGCACGTGCCGTGCACGTGCCTCTGGTTGGCTGGGTTAGAGCGCAAATAGGAGGACTTCTAGGGGGTGACTGCAATTTTCCCAACGGGTCACGTGTACAGCACGTGACCCCTGGGAGCTGACGGAGGCTGACGTGGGCGTTCCCTCCGCACGTGCGCCTCACATGGGAGGGCCTCGGGCTCCGAGCCCGGCGGCGAGGCGGCTGAGGTGAGGCGGAACTGGCGGAGGCCCGGACCGAGCTCGGTGGCGAGGCGACTGAGCAGAGGCTGGTCCAAGGCGTGGCGGAGACTGTCGTAGGCGGTGGCTGACGACGTCTTTGGCGAAGGAGCAGCGGAGTCGGTCGCTGGCGGCGAAGCGGAGTCGAAGCAGCTCCTGGCGATGACGCTGCTTGAAGAAGGCGATGCGGTGGTCGGTGAAGATGAAGCGGCGCTGCTGCTGTGTCGAAGAAGATGACCGGGAGCAGCAACTGGGCGGAGAGGTGGACGCGTGGTCAGGCGGGGGCGAGGCGGAGTAGATGGCCGGGGAAGACGATGCGAAGCGGCTGAGGCGAAGTCAGAGAAGAAGAACGTTGTCGGGGAAGACGTTGTCGATGAAGACGGAGATGGAGGTGAAGAAGATGGTCGGTGGAGTAATCGTCGTAGGCTCGACGCAGCAGCGGAGCTCGGCAGTTCGCGACGGAGGGGCGCGTCTGCAACGACCACCAGGGGTAGCCGGACGTCGCTGATGACGGAGGGAGGGCTTTCACCACCGCCCTCTCGAAGCTTCAATCGGTGGATGTCGGAGAAGAGGGGCGGCGACGCTCTATATATAGGACAGAGGAAGGGGTCGGCGATGGCGTCGTTAGGCGAGCGGGGGTTTCGCGGAGGCGGTTGGTGGTTGGCGAGAACGACGGGGGCCGGTGGTTGCGAAGTTAGCGGTGGGCGGAGATAACGAGGGGGGGGGGTTCCGGGACGATGGGGGGAGATGATGCACAGGCGACCGTTCGATCGGCCGCTGATCGAACGGCCGTGGTGGAGCCACGTGGCGCGGGTGATGGGCATAAGACGCGAGGCACGTACGTGGCTTTTTATTTTTTATTTTTTTTATTTTTTTATTTTTTTTATAAAAACGATATAATAAAAACCCCAAAAAAACGCTGACACGTGGCGGCCTCTGGGGCTGCCACGTGTCAGCACCAGAAAATTCGAAAATAAAACCCTTTGTAAAATAAAAAAGAAATATCAAATGACCTCGGATCGAAAAAGTTCCTTCACGAAAAATGCTCGTCTCAATGAGATCTACAACTTTCATGAAGACATCAAAGTCTTAATCGGTCAAATGTAAAAAGTGAATTTTTGGGGTATCCCATGTACATAGAATACCTTGATTTTTGGGTTTTCTAATTTTTTTTGTCATTTTTAAACACGATAAAACTCCGGAAAAATATGGAAAACTCAAAGATAAATAAAAGAGACCTTAATCTATTTTTTGGATTTTTTATTAATGAAGAAAATAAGTACATAAAATATAGGTCAGAAAACCGTGAAAAAATATAATGTACAAAAGAGGCCTAAAATCCAACTTTCACATACGAGCTCCGATTCACTTGAACTTGGTCTTGTTTTGAAGATAATTGAATGTACATTAGTTCCAAATGAGTAGGATCAAATCGGACACTGGATGGGGAAGATATGTGGCTTTTAGTCCGAAAATCCTGAAACTACTGTTTGGGTTTTTGGTCCGCTTAACAGGGTTAGTGATTTTTTTATATTTTTTATTTCTTCTTGTTAGTGATGTGTACACAGTGGATGTGGTTTTGTGGCACTCGGAGTTAGCATGAAGGAGTTAAAAATGGGGGAAGTTAGGCTATTTACAGGTCAAATTTGGCTGGGATTTTTGGCTTCTTATTTTATGCAGAAATTGATGCTAAAATGTAATTCTTATGAAATCATGCATGAATGCCAATTATGCACAATAAATGCCGAAATTTAGTTGATTTTGAGGGACTTGAGCTTAATTGATGAGACTTAGAGTGGTGAATCCGAGATTCATCATCCCCCTATACTTAAACCATGCTCGTCCCTGAGCATCAAAAAGAAATGCCATGAAGTGAAATGAGACTGGGTTCCATACCAAGACCATGAACTGAAGGTGAAAGTGAAACTAAACTCATCCTTTGGATTAATAATGTGTCGGAACTTCTGTGAGACTTAGAATTTTAAAATCAACAGCCCTCAAGTTCTACACATCATTGTCACAGTTTCGGCTCAGAAGTCATCTTAGATCAATCCTCTTCCCAAAGTATACCCTATGAACATTGAATAACCAACTCATATGTGTGAAGGGTTTTAGCTCTTCCCATTCAGAATGCCAGACTACCATGCTCCTCTCCTCTCCAGTAACTCGTCCTCGGGGAGTCAGGTATTTCCTTCTAAGGTCTATCGTGCTGTGTTCACAATCGAATGAGGGAGAAGATAGAAGAAAGGGAAAAGAACTGGAGGGTGGCCAGTGTAGTCACCTCTCCTTGTGAAGATGGCCAGTGTAGCCGAGTCTCCACCAAGATCTGCAGGTTCTTGAAGCTTGGACCTTTTTGGTCGGATTTTTATTTGGTAGAATGCTTCTTTGTATTTGGAATTTTTGGTGGTTCTTCTTGGATCTTGTTGTGACCCTACGAATATAGAATCTTTTTATTCCGTACATTTTTTGAGGTCTTAGAAAAAATTGTGCCCAGCCTTCCATCCCTTTTCCGAAGCTTTATTTCAACCTGTACTCCGGTCTTTAGATTTCCACGCTACCAGAATAGAGACTCACACAGTCTTCCAACATCCCGTCTGGGTTGAGCTAAGTGCATAGTGCGAGAGTGCGAATTAATTCCCTATTCCAGAGTTGTACCCAGAATGAAGAGACCAGGTTAGACACTAAGAGTCAAACGCTGTACATTGTCATGTGGAACTTAAGGAATTAAGTCAAAAAGACCTGAAGCTCTTAAAATCCTATTTCTCGGTGAAGTTCCTCTGAAAATTAGGTGGATTAAGGTCAAGTCCAGACCACTCTCGGTTTCAGCTCATAACTCGGTTCAGAACCCAATGGCTTTTCACAGATACGAATGCATGCGGTGCTAGATGAAGTGTAGGTGTGTGAAATGCAGACATAAATTTTTTTGAGGGATTTTTTTTTGACTTTTTTTTTTGAAATTTTATGCAAGGGAGTTCTTTTATGCAAAAATTGGAATAAAAAGCCTTCTTTTTTTTCAAAAATTTTGGGCACGGTTAGTGTCAGTAGAAAAACCTTTTTTTTGTTTGTTTTTTTTCAAGTTAGTACCTACCCCGTAAATACATATAGACTTACGCGAAAGTACGAGATATGGGTAAAATATATACAAAGTATATATACAGACCCCCCTATACTTAGCGAGTGCTGTGTCCTCAGAGCACAAGAAGCGGAAGACATAGCTCGGGCTAAGCGTAAGGGAGGAGAAAAAACAAAAAGAAAAGCGGTCAGGAAATGAGGAGAGTATATACAGATGGGATCGACCCCCCCTATACTTAGGCTCTGATCAGCCTAAGTATGGAAGGAGGTGGAAGTGGAGCGATCGGGAGGTAGAGTGTGATCCGGGGAAATGATATATACAGATGGCATCGGTCCCCCCCTATACTTAGGCCTTGACCTAAGTAGAGGAAGAAGCTGTACAAGGAGACCGATGTGGTCGGGAGGGAGGGTGGGTAGCCGATGATTAAGGCGGTTTTCGGCTGATCTTCTTGTGAGCCTATGGTGGGGGATCGTAGTGATGAGTCGGAGATGAGGCATATGATTCCCAACTCTGATCAGTGTCATCATCAGAAAAATCATGATGGATAATAGATGAAGTGTTTGAGTCAGATGAAAGAGATCCATCATCAGAGTTATCCTCAGAGGAGTAATAATTGAAAGTGGACATACTCCAAGTGTTCTAGTCTTTTTGTTTCTTCAGTTGTTTCCTCAGAATTCGTTCCTTCTTGAGGTCAATCAGTTTGTCCTCGGATGAATACTCAGAAGCACCGGTCTCAGTCAGCTCATACGAAAGAATTCCAGTGTACTTAAAGAATGAAGGAGCATCAGCTTTGGATGAGTAGTAGTTAGGAACGGGAGTTGTCCAACGAGAATTGAATTTTGGATACTTACGAAGATATGGCTTTAGGGCTGCCGAACAGACTTCACTCATGTAGACCATTTTTTCCGGACCTGATGAGGGATCATCAACTGATTCCTCTTCCGAAAGGTCAAAGGTGACTCTCTTTTTATTTCGTCGTGAAGGTGTCGGTTCACTTGAGTATCCAGATGAATAGCCATTGAAATTCTCCTTGGTTGGTGCTTGGTCTGTGTGTTTGTTCTTAGTCTCCCGAATGTTTGAGCACTCTCGATTTGGGATGATTTGGTCAAGATATTCAGAGAATGTTGCTCCAGGGTGTGACCATGCATATGTCTCAGGATCGTAGTAGAAAGATTTGTCTACTTTGAGATCCGCGGGAATTGAAATATTGGGGAGAGTCTCTACATGTTCTTTCTCAATTGATTCGATGTTGGTGCATTCCTGTGTCGAGTTGATGTAATCCATGTAGTCAGAGTAGGTTGACCCAGGATGTGCCCATGCATAAGTCTCCGGATCATATGATTCATATACATGATTTTCCATAGTGAGAGCGGCTGGGAATGGAGCAGGGGGGAGATTTTCTAAACCAATAGTCTCATCAACAACTGCTATCTCATGTGTGGCTGCGGGGTAGGGCTCTTCTACCGTTTCATGGTTACGGTTGTCAGGGACTTCGTGGGTTGTCTCAGAAGATCGTGGTTCCTCAAAGATAGGGTCGGATTTAAGTGCTTCCAATGCTGTGAAATTGATTTCCCGAGTCTCACAATCAATACTCGCCTTGGCCAATGCCAAGAATGGCTTTCCGAGAATGATTGGAGATTGGGTGAATTCTCCTTGATGCTCAATATCAATGATCGTGAATTCTACTTTGAGCGGAGCACCTTGGAATTTCATGATGACAGAAACGATTCCTCTCGGCCGCTTTATAGATCGGTCTGCCAATTGAACAATCTCTCGTATCTTCCAAATCGGTCCGAGTTGAAGTTCGTGAAAGACAGAGGTCGGGAGGATATTAATCGGTGAGTCGTCATCAATCCGAGCATGGGTGAAGATTGTGTCTTTGATTTCGCAGTCAAATCTGGGCAACCGCTTCACTATGCGGCTCTTGGTTTTTCTCCTAAACACCAAGGAGGAGGCCATTGACAAGATATGTCTTTCAGTCTTTGTTCGTATCCTGCCCGACTTTTTGTTCATTAATTTATCTGTTATAAATCTTTTAAGGTCGGGGAAGTGTTCAATGGCCTGTATAAAAGGGAAGTTCGAACATCAAGCATTTTTCCAGTGCTTCCCGTACAGTCGGATCCAAATTCCTCAGATCGTCTTCAGTTTCAATTTTTATGAAATTTTCTGAATTTTCAATTTTTTTGTGATTTTCAAATATTTCCATTTTTTTGGTATTTTCTGGGTGGTGTGGGGGTGTGTAGTGTTCTTCAGATGAAAAGGGGCTCTGGTGTTCAGGGTGAGGGTCAATGACATAGTTATTTTCAGAATCGTCCCTAGCTCTCTGAATATCATCAGAATTTTCAATATTAGATCCAGTTATTTCCTCATTCATTTTACTGTCCGAGCCACCATAGAATGCGATGAATCGATCGGTAAATTTTCGAAATCTCTCCTCTATTGAATTGAATCTTGTTTTTATCCTCGAAATATCATCCTCAAAATTCAATTCATGATTAATCATAGGCGCAGTCGGTGTGTGTTTGATAATTTCATCTTCCATTTTCTCATTTGTGCTGAGAGGAGAATTTCTTGGAATATCCAATATATTATCATTAATTTCAGAAAATATCTCCTCAATAATCATGGAAGGCGGCTGCTCATATGATCCAGACATGTGGAGTCGGTCCGAGTAAAATTTATTCCTTCGATCTTGAGTGATCGGATCTTGGTATGGTGGAGTCAGCATACAAGGCTCATGTGGTTCTATGTAGTCAGTCCAGTCTTCTGTATGATCGTCCTGTCTGAAGAGGGGATTGTCATGGTCAATCCAAGATGATGATTGTTCGTTAATGTTCCAGGGCAGGGTCAAAGGACAAGGGAAAGATGTGTTCAATTCGATCATGTGGTTGTCATCTCCCAGGAATGATGGATTGATATTCACCGAGTATGATGGATGAATTGCATGATCGATGTAGAGAGGATTGATATATGAAGAAGTGGAGACCTCAGTCGGTTGTTGATTTATCAGGTCCGAAAACAGAGGATTGTCATTCATGGAGCATATCGGATTGATCAAAAGAGATGGTGGTTGAGAGTCTCTTGGAGGAGGTGTTTTGGGTCTAACCGACATGATTCGTTTTCATAATATAGCTCTGATGGGTTCTCGGTTATTTCTGAAAGAGTTGAGAGGAATGAGGGGTTGGGTCTGTTTTTGTAAAAGGGTTCCATGATGAGATTCGAATCAAGATAGGGAAGAGATGATTGCACGGGATAGTCAAGAGAAATCAAATGTGCGGCTATTGATCTTTGAAATCGGTTCACGCACACCAATGCAAACACAATTCAAACCCCAGGTTCACCAACGCACACAGTGAAGCCGTAAGATTTCGGCTATTATCTTTTCAATTTTAGTTGGTGATAGATCAATCTTGGCAAAAAATTTAGCGAGCTGAGATTTTAGGATTTGGGCTCTAGCCTTAAGTGTCGTCTCTCGCTCACTCAAAAAAAATAAAAACATCCAAGGTCGGGGTTGCTCTCCCGCAGAAATTCTTGATTTTATGGGTTATTTTGATCGGCTATATCTAGCAATCCCAATTTTAATTAGGTGATCACTGAAGAATTTAAATGAGCACAAATAAACGTCTACCGTCCAGTCCCAATTTCCTTTTAAAATTATGTGATAACACAAGAGGGAGGAGTTCGGGAAAAGCCGATGCACGTGAAAAAACAATGATGTATGCTCAGTTAGAAGACTTACAGTGCCTCCTCGCAATCTCCATGTGGGATGCAATACAGAATTGAAAATTTTATTCTAAATGCGTGCAAGCCGATAAAAACCGCACCTAAGCAGAAAGTACTATTAGCGGGAAGAATTGAGTTAAATTTGGCTAAGTTGAATGATCTATGTGCGTCTTGATTAAAGTGAAGTGTGGCTTAAGATTCTACGAGCACAATCAAAAATAAAAAATGCTCTGAGAGCCGTATGTGCAGGTCTATCCTAATCGCCACTCAAGTCGGGCCCCACCCTCTCCGGAGAGTGAAACAGGCCACGACACACCACAAATAGAGTTCAAAGTCTTTTTTACACACGCGAGAGTCCAAACGGACACCGTTATAAATGAGCAGGAATTAAATTTGCGGAAATTTAAAACCTAGACTCTACGCTCTCTCACGACTCGGCGCGATCTTAAACTAATTGCGGTTTCTTCGGATGTCGGTGAAGATGCGTCGGTTTCTTGAAAAACCGCTCCACGTGCGCCGGGTACCTCGCAAGAAAAATAAGAGAGAGAATGTGAGAGAGTGACTCAAAAAATAATAAAATAAAAAAATAAATGTTGAAAAAATTACGGAATTTACAATAAAAATTTCGGGGGTCAGACTACCCAAATTCGAAAAAACGAACAAAAATTTTCAAAACAAAAATCTAAGCCGTTTGCCTCCCCGGCAACGGCGCCATCTGACGGGTCCGTTAAAGCCGCGTTAAGGATGTGTTTTTAATTGTCTGTGAGTTAAAATAATCAAAGTCGTTCGTTGTAGGCGGCGATCGGAAACAGTCAAGAAATAACCACAATTTTTAATCAAATTTAATTAAGTGGTTTTTATGTTTATTTTACTTGGGCAAGTCCCAAGGTCGATCACAAGGAGGCAAAGGAAGAACCTAGAGTTGTGTCTATCCAATTTTGAGTTCGGTTTTCAAGGCGTTTTTTTTTGAAAATTTTCAATGCAATAAAGGGATGCAAGATGCAATTTCGGCCTATTTTAGGGACTAAAATGTAAATTTCAATCAAACGATGTTCAAAAAATACAAAACTTGGCCACTTTGTAAATGATGAAGAGATGAATGCATTGTAATTTTTTTTTGGAATTTTTGGATGCAGTATGATTTTTTTATGAATTTTTAAATGCAAACAAAATGATTTTCAATATTTAATTTTAATAAATATTAAACCTACTTATTTTCAAGAAATAAAATTATCTAAGATCTATCACTAGGTGACGGATCTCAGAAAAATCCTAAACTTCGAAAATGTGGGGTTGAATACCTATTAAAAATTAAATACTGAAATGTGCTAAATGATTTTACAGAGCAATTTATGCATGCAAATGCAAAGATTTTTCGGCACAATGTCAAGCAAAATTATTTCTACAATATATGATTTTTGGGAAATTTTTAGAGCAACAGTTAATCAATTACAAAATTTGGAGCACAAACTGAGTAAACTTCGTAATTTTCTACAGAAAAATTGATTATTAATTAACCATTAATTAGAAAAATAGCCACAACATATCACAATGTAGAGAATTAAGCGATGAACAAAGTGCTATTTTTGTATAAATAAAATAATGTAAACTAGAGGTCTAAAATGCACGAGGAATGTAGGGGTACAGATGTAAATAAAATAAACAAAATATAAAAAAGAATGAACTGCGGGGGGCCTAATTGCAATTACCTAAGAAACTGGGGCGAACTGCAAAATGTCCAGAGGGGCACGTGCCGTGCACGTGCCTCTGGTTGGCTGGGTTAGAGCGCAAATAGGAGGACTTCCAGGGGGGTGACTGCAATTTTCCCAACGGGTCACGTGTACAACACGTGACCCCTGGGAGCTGACGGAGGCTGACGTGGGCGTTCCCTCCGCATATGCGCCTCACGTGGGAGGGCCTCGGGCTCCGAGCCCGGCGACGAGGCGGCTGAGGTGAGGCGGAACTGGCGGAGGCCCGGACCGAGCCCGGGGGCGAGGCGGCTGAGCAGAGGCTGGTCCAAGGCGTGGCGGAGACTGTCGTAGGCGGTGGCTGACGACGTCTTTGGCGAAGGAGCAGCGGAGTCGGTTGCTGGCGGCGAAGCGGAGTCGACGCAGCTCCTGGCGATGGCGCTGCTTGAAGAAGGCGATGCGATGGTCGATGAAGATGAAGCGGCGCTGCTGCTGTGTCGAAGAAGATGACCGGGAGCAGCAGCTGGGTGGAGAGGTGGACGCGTAGTCAGGCGGAGGCGAGGCGGAGTAGATGGCCGGGGAAGACGATGCGAAGCGGCTGAGGCGAAGTCGGAGAAGAAGAACGTTGTCGGGGAAGACGTTGTCGATGAAGACGGAGATGGAGGTGAAGAAGATGGTCGGTGGAGTAATCGTCGTAGGCTCGGCGCGGCAGCGGAGCTCGGCAGTTCGCGACGGAGGGGCGCGTCTGCAACGACCACCAGGGGTAGCCGGACCTCGCTGATGACGGAGGGCAGGCTGTCACCACCGCCCTCTCGAAGCTTCAATCGGCGGATGTCGGAGAAGAGGGGCGGCGGCGCTCTATATATAGGACAGAGGAAGGGGTCGGCGATGGCGTCGTTAGGCGAGCGGGGGTTTCGCAGAGGCGGTTGGTGGTTGGCGAGAACGACGGGGGCCGGTGGTTGCGAAGTTGGCGGTGGGCGGAGATAACGGGGGGGGGGGGGGGCGCGATGGTTCCGGGATGATGGGGGAAGATGATGCACTGGCGGCCGTTCGATCGGCCGCTGATCGAACAACCGTGGGGGAGCCACGTGGCGCAAGTGATGGGCATAAGACGCGAGGCACGTGCGATGCACGTGCGTGGCTTTTTTTTATTTAATTTTTATTTTTAATTTTTTTTATAAAAACGATATAATAAAAACCCCAAAAAACGCTGACACGTGGCGGCCTCTGGGGCGGCCACGTGTTAGCACCAGAAAATTCGAAAATAAAACCCTTTGTAAAATAAAAAAGAAATATCAAATGACCTCGGATCGAAAAAGTTCCTTCACGAAAAATGCTCGTCTCAATGAGATCTACAACTTTCATGAAGACATCAAAGCCTAAATCAGTCAAATGTAAAAAGTGAATTTTTGGGGTATCACATTTACATAGAATACCTTGATTTTTGGGTTTTCTATTTTTTTGTCATTTTTAAACACGATAAAACTCCGGAAAAATATGAAAAACTCAAAGATAAATAAAAGATACCTTAATCTATTTTTTTGGATTTTTTATTAATGAAGAAAATAAGTACATAAAATATAGGTCAGAAAACCGCGAAAAAATACAATGTACAAAAGAGGCCCAAAACCCAACTTTCACATACGAGCTCCGATTCACTTGAACTTGGTCTTGTTTTGAAGATAATTGAATGTACATTAGTTCCAAAGTGAGTAGGATCAAATCGGACACTGGATGGGGAAGATATGTGGCTTTTAGTTCGAAAATCCTGAAACTAGGGTTTGGGTTTTTGGTCCGCTTAACAGGGTTAGTGATTTTTTTTGTATTTTTTATTTATTCTTGTTAGTGATGTGTACACAGTGGATGTGGTTTTGTGGCACTCGGAGTTAGCATGAAGGAGTTAGAAATGGGGGAAATTAGGCTATTTACAGGTCAAATTTGGTTGGGATTTTTGGCTTCTTATTTTATGCAGAAATTAATGCTAAAATGCAATTCTTATGAAATCATGCATGAATGCCAATTATGCAGAATAAATGCCGAAATGTAGTTGATTTTGAGGGACTTGAGCTTAATTAATGAGACTTAGAGTGGTGAATCCGAGATTCATCAGTGTCATGGGTATACTGTGCATAATTTTTATATGAACTCAATTTTGTATTTTCCTATATATTTTTTTCTACAACTTTCATGTGCAAAGTTTATTGATTTGAAGAATAAATAATAAAGTATAAAATAGGTCTGAAAAGGTAATAATTGGACAAAATAAATTAGGATTTTTATTGTTGTTTTTTGCCCTTGTCTACCCCTTCTTTATTCATGGTCGACCAACTTGGGGTTTAGGATCATTCAATATCTTTGGTATTTCATTTATTTTTCTTTTCTTCCCTTATTCTTGTATTTTGGTATTAAATACAATATTATATACAACATAAATTAATTACTCATTGAATGTTATTTTTCACTAATTAATGTTATATACATGTATTTAGCTTGGGATTTAAGACCAAAATTGAAGAATAAAGGTGATGAAATGGAGAATCATCACCCCCTTATACTTGCCTTTGCTAGTCCCTAGCAAACATTTATGACTATAAGTTTAGAAATATAATAAAGAAAAGAAAAGAAAAGGAAAGAAAATTAGTTTGACTTTAACTTTCCAATTTGTCTTCATAAATGAAAGTTTCGAGCTTAGTCGGACCTTTGGATTTTAGGTATGGTCGGAACTATTTTGGGAATCGGACTTGCAACACAATAGCCTCTAAGAGTCACAAAACTCTATCCAAGTCTCCTCAAAATCCATGTTAGAATAAGACGACGTCATATGTAGACCCTTATGACTATGAGTATATCTAGTACAGAGTGTGTGATATATAGCTCCTCTCGGCTGAAGTGGTAAAAGACACTCTTCTTCAACATGATAACCCTAATTCCCCAATCCAACAACTCTTTTCTTGAGAAGAGGGTATTTCCTTCTAAGTTCAAGTACAACCGACTCAAGAAGAGGAGGTGGAGAGAAGAATGGACGGTAGCTGGTGTAGCTACCTATTCTAGGACGCTTGATCAATGTAGCCAAGTCATCCGGTTGCATGCTCACATGAATACTTTGACTTTAAAGCTCAAGCTTGCTTATTGAATACATACATACTCCAATGGGAATTGATTTTTCTTGATTCCTGCCCGTCTATTTTTTGGATTTTTTTATTTACATTTTTAATTAAAATGTACAACAACATTTATATAAGGACTTTTTCCTCTTGAGCCATTAGACTATCCCTCTTTTGAAGCATTATTGCAACCAACGGTATTCTATCATTAGACCCCATGGCTACCGAATCGGGTTGGGGTACAAAGGATACAGATATGTGACTTCCGATAGTTCCATTGGCTTGTGTCTCATGCTGGCAAATTTGCCCTCTACAACTTCAACTGAGTTGAGCAAGGTGCAAGGTTTAGGTGTGCAAGTTTGGTCACTGTCGACAAGAGTCATGCATGTGTTCCTAAATATTCTACTTAGGCAGTCAGGACGACACTGAACTAAGTCTTGTTGTCTCAAAGAATTAAGTCTAGCAGACATGAAGTGTCTCAATTCCAGTCCCCTTAAGGTTCCTGTGATTAAGTGGATTAAGGTCCCACCAAACTCCAATCTTCGGATTTTATTTAGACTTGTTCAATTGTCATTATCAATCTGAAAAATGTGAATGCTATGCACAATGCAGAAAATATTTTTGTGAAACCATTTTCTAATTTCGAACTTTTTTAGATTTTGAAAACGGTTTTGCAAATTTTTATGCAATTTTTGAAAATATTCTGCATTTTTCATAGATTTTTGGTTTTACAATTTTTTAGTGATTTTTTTCAAAAAATGAAAGGGTTTTGACAAATAATTATGTGCAGATATTTACACGGAAGTGTATTTATCATTTACAAGAATTTAGATGAAGAATTTACACTTGGTATTTACAGGTTTTACGTATAGAAGTTGTAAAACATTTTTTTGAATATGTACATGATTCTCAAAATAATTTGAAAATTTTTTCTCAGATATTTTGAAAACTTTATTTTGAAAAAAAATTGCATATATATAAATCATTATATATACATACCCTAGACTTGTTCCTAAATTCGATTTTTTAAGGGATTCGTGCAACATTGTTAGTTGGTCCTTAAGGACATTGATACCCTCTCTCATCAAGTGTCTATTTCAATAAATCATATTTATTATTAGGTTTAGTCGACGATCTTAATATGTATCAAGTATCGTGATTTGACTTCAATATACCAATTACCTCAAGGATGGGTAGCCTCCATAAAGCATGATTTAAGAAACGTGCGTCCTAACTAGTTTACAACAATCTCTTTAATTATTACTTAATTTATATATATTTGTATGACTAATATCATTAGGCCCTAGATGTGAACCCTTATATTTTTATATATCTCATAGATTAATTCCATGTCATACCTTTTAAAGAGATGTGAAGCATTATGCCATGAACCGTTATATTTAACAATCTATATATCCCCATGAAATTCCCTATTAAGAGCTATGCATATGTCTACTTATCTATCATAGAAGAACATGTATATGAGACATTTGCATATAAATTATTAAACCCTCAGTGAATTTGAATCATGTAATACATACGCATTATAGAAGGTAACTAATAAGGAATCGCTCCATTGTTATATATAAGTTCGATGTTATTGATTTCTTGGAAATTTGTATTGGATATGTAAGCTCATGGAGAATCATCATGCAATAAAAGTTATTTCAAATCACTCCTTTATCTGAAATGAAGAATATCTAATTTGCATAAGATGTCTCTTTATACAATTAGGTTATGCACCGTGACCAACTTAGATATCATACATCTATTAATCCAAATTTGGATTATAGAGACTAGTGCTGGGTTGAATATCTAAAGAGTTAGATTGACGACTCAATCAAACTGTTAACTAATTAGCCAGAAGGGATCTCCAGAATAAGAAGGAGATGGTAATATTTACTCAAAAGGCTGATGTCTGACTAACACATCTTGATGAAGGTCCTCTACATAGGAATAGAGATTTGAAGGTGTCATGCGAGTTAAGTTAAAGAGCTACCTTAGTGAGATCGAGATAACTAAGACCTATGTCATATAGTGTCACATATAGGCACAAATCCTCTGACCAGAAACATATGTATTACTATATGTTTAAATATGTACATTTGACGAGCCATTAGGTTGACAACCTAGTCAAGGTCTATACACCGGTACGCTGGTGTGCATTTGATGTCATATGAATAATACGATCTCTCAAATGGGTCATACAAGTCCACTACTGAATAGGATGACATGATCTCACTCATGAGATATTGGGATCAATCTAATTCCATCAATGGTCGTCTTGCTTTGGAAATAGGACATGATTTGAATGTATGATATATGATTTTGGAAAGCATATGATCTATACCAACTCGCACTGATCAAATGAGAAAATTGACAAGAAAACCCTGAAGGAGACCATTTAATTAAGATCCGAACTTCGGATTTAATCACGATCTTCCAGTATGCATGATGTAAGTGTTTTAGGGATAGTAAAGGGTGATGTGATCTTAATCGATTGTATACCATGACACTTCCATTCTGAAGGAGTGATGAAACATGTTTGGATTTTAGTGACTCCGCTCAGTAGGCTAGTTATCAAATCTTAGTTCAAAGATTGGACATTGATCTGAATTGGATTTAGATACAATGATAAGATCAGGTACATTTGTCTGATATGATCAGACATATCTGAGAGATGTTCTAGATATTGATATGAGATTAAATCTCATTATTCAACTATCCATGTCACTATACATGGCATATACATTTTCCTTATCTCCAAGTATTCATGAATAATGTACATTGTCCTTGAAACAGTTCAAGGATTGTTCCATTAGAGACAAAATCTGAGTATTTGAAAAAGAGGTGAAAATGAGACAACTAAATTGGATTTAATTATCTTGCATAATGTAGATAAGATTCACATTATAATAGATATGTGAAGAGAGATATTTAAGATAATTAAATTAATTGTCTTGGATAAAATTAATGTGTATAGTACTATCTACAATAATCACGGATAGTGTGGATAAGATTTACAATATCCTATTGAGATTAATTGTAAATAAAAATAACAAAATTTTCATCATTGTGAATTGGATTTACATTATACAATAAATGTAAATGCTACATTTAGTTTTAGAAATATGAATATTTTGTTGATGGATTATTTGCAATTATCAATAATTTGGAATTATTTCCTGATAATTGAATAATAAAATAAATCAATGAATAAATATTTGGATCTAATGGAGGTTACATCCAAATATGCAAGGAACAAGAGAAAGGACACTCCTAATTGGAATGGACGGCTATGCTGAGAGTCACCATGGTGGTCGTCCACCCATATTAGGAGAGTCTCTCTCCTTTTTTTCTTTATTATTCATTGGTGATTGATTTTCTATGGAGATTGAATTATACGAAAAAGTTGAGAATTTATTTTCAACTCCTAATCCTAATTGTGATTGAGAGCCACTTTTAACTAACCATCCAAAATTAATAAAAGAGAAGGCAATCCTAGCCTTCTCAAGAAGTTTTTTCAGCTGGAAATTATCAAATCTCTCTCTTTCTTTACACACTTCCACCCTCTCTCTCCATCTCCTAGTAGTTGTACCCCTGCCTAGGGCTGTCAGCTCCACACCCAGGCCATCCCCATGTGCCCCCCTACCATTGTGTTGCTGAATCAATTTGATTGATCTTGCATGGAGGTTCTTCTTCTCCAATGCCTTGTGCGTTTGAAGAAGAAAGATGATTTTATTTGATATACTACCACGATCATCTCGTTCGATTGCAGGAAGCACACGGTTCACCCACGTGCCATCAAATGATGTCTTCGTCGGATCAAATTTGAGATATGAGGTCTCTTCGCTCAAAGACTTATAGATCACGATCATGCTTAAGAGGTATGCTATAAACGCGTATGATCACGATGTAATAGATTGTGAATAGTTCCTTATCCATGTGGTTTCATTAATATTTTTTTTTAAATACCGTTGCTATCGCGACTTGTGGACAAGTCAATTTTTATCAAATTTAATTTGATCCTGACACTTCCATGATGCGTGAGGCCTATCCATCTCCCTTTAATATGGGCCATTATTTTAGTCTCCTTTAATATCATGTACAAGAAAGCATTTGATTTTTCGAAAGAGGAATTGATTTCATGAATGATATTTTCATCCATATATTTATATTTACCATGTAAATATAGAATCACATTTTTATATTGCACAATAATATATGGCTCAAGTAATCGATCTCCTAGTTACATTGATAGATCACTTGTGTCCATTATTTCAGACAATCGGCTAGGGTGATCTATCACCTTGTCGAAGTTCATCGATCACACCAATTCACTAATGGGGACTAGGATGAGAGTTGATCGATCAACCTCTATATGGTGACCAATCACTCTATTACAATTTGTCATTACTCATTTAAACTCCAAAATCTACTCAATAATGCTCATTTAGGTCACATATGACTCCCTCCTCTGATCTATCACTCTGGGTTGTCGATTGATTAGTTTTGAGTCATAAACACCTACTCATCAATCAACTTTTTAAATGGATCAATTGGCCTTGTAATCAGCTATATAACATATTTTGTCTCCTATTTGTCGATTATGGGATCTACTCAACTCTGGTTATGGTGATTTTGGGTGTGCTTTAGAGCTTGTTTCAAACCCTATCTATTATGTATTTTAGTTTACTAAAACACTAAATTATAATTTGGGGGAAAATAATTCAAACACTCAAAATGATTTTGACGTGTGCCCCATTTGATGTATTTCAAGTCACATGGGATCCTTCCCACATAGGCATAAACATACAAGCATACTTTCCATAACTTCAAAGCCTTAAATAAGCACCTAATCCGTTTTAATCTAGCATTCATGATTAATTTAACAAATAATCTATTTTACCCCATTATCTTTAGAGAGATGAACACCTTACTTAACAAAAATGTATTCCACACTAAGGAAGAAATCCATTTAACAAAGAGGACACTAAGCCACATAGAAAACTCACACGACTAAGCTAACCTCACATAAATGCGCATTCATCCAAAACTGCGAGAAACACCAACAGGAGGGAAGATGATCGTACCTCACATAGATGTTTTCGTGTATGACTTCTACCCTTCCTAATCGTGTTTCTCCTAGTTGTTCCCTACGTCTCCTCATGAACACGACAACCTTAAAAACTCAAGGACAAGCTTCCATGCACTTGTGAGAATCTCCCATACGAAAATGAGTTGAATGGCCAACTTTGGTGATGCTCCGACAACCCTCCTATCATCTTTGACATCCTTGTAAGTGGAAAAGAGGTGGTGGCAATTAGGGCTTGCAAATGGGAAAGGGGGTAGCCAAAGAACTGTATATATTCTCATATTTGGGTGGATCGTTAGCGTATCCTTCCCACATACGCGACTCCATATTCAGAATAACACTTCTTCACTAAAATGATCATAACTCCTATCTAGAATAATCAATTTGCAAAATTTTAAATGTGTTGCATTCTTGACAATGATTCATATTTTACAAAGTTATCATATCATTCTATCAATTCAAAATTAGTTTTTTGGTGATTTTTCTAGTGGGATGCATCCTTTTAGTCATATAAATTATCTAAGTTTTGAAGCTAAAATGTAGGGTTTCACATGAAGTGTAGGTCATATCTCAAATGCCACAAAGTTACAAAGATTGGTTATAGTATAAAAATCAAAATCAAAATCAAAATTAAGGAGTAATGAAAATGACAAACAATGTCACAAATCAAATTGGATGCCACAACTCATTGTTAAAAAATGTGGAAGACACCAAAGTACGAAATATTAATTTATCCAAGAAGAGATAAAAACTCAAATAATCCCTAAGAAACTAATTCGTATACATAAAAGAAGCCACAATCTAGGACCCAAAATCCAAAAGCACTAATTTAAATTCTATTTTGAAACCAAGAGATGGATACCATATCAATAAAGCTTGAATAAAATCTAAAAAGTAGAAACTTTAAATAACCATTGATTAGGAAGTCATGCAAAAACCTAATGATGACAGTTTAACCAACAAGACATGATGAACTTCGTCAATTACTGCACATCTTCAGAAGCATCAGGGGAGTCGATGAGTAAGTTGGAAGTATGCGAAAAGAGAATGCCGTGAAAAGAAGAGGAAATAGATTAGGATGAGGGCATCTAAATGGACACATTGAAACGCAACTAAGGCGTTGGAAATGGACCTACTCGTTAACAACGTGCATAAAATGATCAAAAAAGAAAAAGCGCACACACAAAATATAAGGATCTATACAACAACAAAGTCTTTTTCGACATTAAGTAGAGCCATCTACATGTATTCTTTGCCTCTATTCAAAACTATCTTGGATCATTTCTTAGGCTTAGATCCAAAAAACTAAGAACCCTTCGTATAGTCTAATTCCAACACTTTTTGGGCCTTCCTCACCCTCCCTTAACCGGCTCAACATCTCAAAACTCGACTCCTAATTGGTGCATAAACTGATCTCCTTTTCAAACGATCAAACTGCCTTAAGCGATTTTCTCACATCTTATCATCAATCAGAGCTACAACAACTTTCCTTCTGATTATATCATTCCGAATCCGATCTTTACGTGTGTGTGTTCATACATCTACCTTAGCATTTTTATTTCTGCGCATGTCTATGGTTCATAGGCCAATATTCATATCCATAGAGCATAGCATGTCTCACATCTGTACCTTTGATTTTCAAAGGAATTTTCTTTTCACAGATAATAGTAGAGGTTCCTCTCCACTTTAGCCAACCTGCATTTATTCTATTAATAACATCTCCATTAATTTCTTCATCATGTTGTAAAATAGATCCCAAGCATCTAAAATAATCTCTCTTCTGAATATTATCGTCATCAATCTTTATCCCGATTCCTTCACCATTGCGTCCATCGAAAGTGCACTCCATATATTCAGTCTTAGCCTTACTTATACTGAACTTTTTAGTCTAATAAATATCTCCAAACCTCAAGCTTCTCATTTAGTCCATCTCTAGTCTCATCAATCAACACAATATCATCAACAAATAACATACATCAAGGTATCTCATCCAGAATATGACTTGTCAACTCGTCCATAATCAAATTAAAAAGGAAGTAGACTCGAAGTTGAAACTTGATGCAGACCACTATTGATTTTAAAATAGTCAATCTTCTCAGCCTGTATCCTTACACAAGATGAAGCCTTATCATACATATCTTTTACGAGGTTAATGTATAGAACATGTACTTATCTCTTTTCGAAAACTCTCCATAATATCTCTTGTGGGACAAAATCATAAACCTTCTACAAACCAATAGAATTAATATGGAGTTTCTTCCTTTTAGCTCTATAAATCTCCATTGTTCTTTTCAACAAGTGGATGGGTTCAATAGTTGAGCGACTTAGCATGAATCCGAATTGATTTTCTTTTACTTTGAAAACTTGCCTCAACCTTCTATCGATCATAAGTTCTCAAATTTTCATAGTGTGACTCATCAGCTTGATGTCTCTGTAATTTGAACAATTTTGAATGCCTCCTTAATTCTTATAAAGAGGTACCACAATGCTTCTCCTCCAATATTCAAGCATTTTCTTACTTCACCAAATTACATTGAAAAAATGTGTAAGTCAAGTCAAATCAAATTTCACCTAACTCTCAAAACTTCTATAGGAATGTCATAAGGTCCTATATCATTTCCAGGTCTCATAACCTTCAAAGCCTCATCTACTGCCTTTCTTTATATTCATATATAGATTGCGCGATTCAATAACTTTTACCACTAGCTAGATCTCTCAAAGTGGTCGCTCTATTTTTCTTCCCCAGTGAAAAGCTTGTGGAATTACTGCTTCCATGTAGTCTCTATATCCTTTTGAGTAACAAGCACGTGATCTTCCTCATCCTTAATGCATCTCACTTGAGAAAGGTCATTGATATTTCTCTCTTGCTTTAGCCGACCTGAATATATCCTTCTGACCCTCCTTAGAATCGAGATTTTTATACTAAACCTTATAAGCTTTTGACTTTGCTCCACTTATAGTCTTTTTTGCTTTCTTCTTTGCTATTTTGTATTGTGTGACAGTTTCATCGTTTCTATCATTAGACATAGCTTTAAAAGCATGCTCTTTTAATTTTGTGCTTCTTTTGCATCCCTCCACTCCACTACCAAGCTCTTTGTGACCTATAAATATAGGGATCTATAGTAGTTCGAAAATGCGTATACCCTCACTGCTCACACCAAGCTCTTATCATTCTCTTCCACGAAATTGTTCTTGAATACAATAAATGGATGTCGCCTTAAGCGCTCTTATCCCGAAACATTAAAGTTGGGATTATAGGAATGTTTCTACTATGAGGAAAGGGAGTATACTTCATGAAGTAGGTAACCCTACTGCTTCTTGCCTATTTTTGACAATTTTTTTTATTTTTTGAAAAATACCAACATAGATTTTCATCACTATATCTTTCTAATATGCCATTCTAATTTCATTGGAAACAGAGACTCATATGCCCTCCATCTAGAACATGTAATTTTAACGGCCTTAGATTTGCTATGACCAACCTGTTCTAAATGGAGGGTATATGAGTCTCTGTTTCGGATGAAATTTGAATGACATATTAAATGAATATAATTATAGAAATCTATGATAATATTTTTTATAAAAAAATTGCTAAATGAACATGAAGTAGACCTACTTCATGAAGTAGGCTCACTTTCCTCTTCTATTATACTTTCTTTTTTATCTATTAAAAAATTCACCTCATGATGTCATAAAAGTCTCCGAGGGTCGAGGGCCCGCAGCAGAAGAGTGGCTGCGCGGATTACCTCGCAGCAGTCCAGCATCCCAGCCGTTCGTTCCCATCTCCCTCCAACGCCTATCTTCATATGCCACCGGTTTCTGATCTATAGGCTCGGGTTTGATGATTTTTTCACTGCCCTCGTCGTTTTCTCTGGCTTTCTTGCTTATTTCCCGCGCCCTTTGTAGCAGAAAGATTCAGCTCCTATTTTTGTTTTCTGTGCTCTCGCTGTATACAAACGTGTCTTGGTATTTTGTATTTCCAGTGTTTTGTTCTCGAGAGTACTGAGATTGGAAGAAGGATTGGCGTGCGCTACTGTTTGGTTTGTCCTTTTGATGCCCAATTTGGTATCTTTGCTTCGCTGTCAAGCAACTGTGTTCTTGATGATTGACGAAAAAGGGCATATTTTTCCAGATTTGGTCGTGGGTGGACACCTATTTGCCACATGATGGAGGTCATAGTTACGATTTCGTGCTGCGAGACCTGGAAAGTTTAGAGCTTTATCCGAAACATATGGGTGGTTCAATCACACTCCAACAGTAAAAGATTGAATCTTTGCGAAAGATGTCTGATTCTAAGGGGCCGAAACCGGCAGAGAAAGTGGCCGCTTTTCGGAGCTCGGGATTAGAGATTAAAAACAGCGATTTGGGATGTGGCTCGAAGGAGGAATTTGGCTTACACTCGGACAATATGAGCCCTGATGCAAAACAATGTGGAGTGCTATCCGGGTCTCTTCAGATCCAGAAGGGGGATCGTGCATATTCCCGATCCTCGATGTTTTGCTCCAGCTTGTACTCGTCGGTTTCAACGAGCTTAGAGGGTGGCAGCCATCATCCTCTGAGAGTGATACCATTCTTGCCGTATCCTGCGAGCTGCGAGCAAGTCACCTCTGGGGTCGATTTGTCTAGTTCTTCCCTTATTCTGAGTTCAGATAGCAGTGAGCCTTTCCGGAAGCAAGACAGTAATATGATGGATAGCTATCTAAATCTGTCCGCTGCTGATGCTTCCGATGGGAGCTTTCACGGTGAGAATCCTTACGGAAATGAGAGCTTAGAGATTAGCGAGCAGTTGGAGCTAAATATTCTGTCGGAGCAGCTTGGCATTGCCATGACGGATACTGAGGAGTACCCTCGATTAGATGTAAGTGCATATGTCTGTTCCTGTTCATCCGTAGTAGTATTTTACTCAATAAGAGGAACAAGAAAATGTTTAAAGGAGAAATTGGGTAAATGCCTGTCTATGTCTCATGAGAAAGTCATCCTAGGGCACAGTAAATAGAGAAATTTGTGCATGCAGTGGTAGGAAAACATATTTCATTGTATATGGTGGTGAGACTTTTTTTTAATCTACCGTAATAAAGCCGGCTTTGGTTTTAGACCAACATTTATGCTTGTTACAATAGAGAGCTGCATCTTCAAGAGGTGGCTTTGGCCCAAGAGTCAGTTTTGGTCATACTTCACAATAGCCACAAGTAGAGGCGGCTTTGGTCATATTTCACAAAAGCCACAAGTAGAGGACTGCCTTTTAAGTGGTGGCTTTGGCCTAAAATCAAAATAATCTTTTCAAAAGGCAGCTTTGTACTAAATTTTTTTTTGCCACGGTATATGAGAACTTATGTTTTCCTACCACGACAAACGGATTTTCCTCATGGTAAATATGCCCAACTGCGTACACATACATATAGGGAAATTATCAAATGAACCATGTACCGTTTAGAGATGGGATGAGCCCCCAATTCCAACCACCATATAAGTTACTGGTAACTTCATATAAATTACTAAAGCTACGATATCACTTACTGAATCTTTGACATATATAATTGGAGCCATCTATAGAGTTACTTTACTAAAGCTGTAATATCACATTTACTTGTAACTACATATAAATTATTAAAGTTGCGATATCACTTACTGAAGATTGCATATTTATTACTGAAGCAATTTATAGAGTTCGTATTTGCTTGTAAGTTGTAACTTCATATAAGTTACTGAAGCTATGATATTACTTATTGAAGCTTGTAATTTTATTACTGAAGCCGCTGGGGATCACAAACTGATGAAGCGTACTCATCCCATCTCTAAACGGCACATGGCCCATTAAATAAGCCGCTCAAGACTTGAGACATGATAGTGCTTGAATAACATGAATGAATCATTTCAAGTTCCGTTTTGTGCATCACATCATCTGAATAACATGCTTTTCCCGTGCAATTACCATTTGCCTGATAATATATTCTTTTGCATCTGAAAATCATCTACAGGATATCTACAAGCCGGCTCCAAATTTGACTGAACCCCCTAATGAGGTAACATGCCATCAAAATATTAAGGAAGTGGCTATGTCAGGTCAAGTGCAGTCGCAGTCATCCAGCGGAAGGCCTGCATCTATAAATAAACCTAGGCTGAGGTGGACGCCTGAGCTCCATGAGCGGTTTGTCACAGCTGTGAACAAGCTTGATGGGGCAGAGAGTAAGGAAGCGAGTGCAATCTCATGTGGGCAGTAACCTATGGGGCAATTCTCACATTTCACATTGTCTATGCAGAGGCAACCCCGAAGGCTGTTCTGAAACAGATGAATGTTGAAGGTTTGACAATATATCATGTAAAGAGCCATTTACAGGTACCAGGTCTTCTCATTTTCCCATTACATGGAAATATTGACTTATATTCAAAATCTTTAATTCTCTGTTTTGCAGAAATATAGATTTGCTAAGTACCTTCCAGAGAGAAAAGAAGGTGAGACATCACTAGCTCCTTTTTTTATATCGACATTTTTTAAGAGCACCTTATTTTCAGTTCGTGAAATCAGTATCTGACATTGTTTTCTTATTAGGTTCTATGCTATACTTTGTAAATATCACCATCTTCGGTTTTAAATGATGACCAGACAACAAACTCATGCTTTACTGCGGGAGCGAGGTTTAAGTTAATGAAAGTGTCACTTACACACCTTATTAAGGATGCATATTGTTGCGAATTGTGGAAGCACACACAAACATGATCAGTCAAGCAAGCACGAAGACACATGGATTTACAAGGTTCACCTGTAGTTGGGCTACTTCCTTGGGCATCGATGGTTGGTTTTTACTATATGGAGAAGAAGAAAATACATTGGATATTAAGAGCCCTAATCCTAGGGAGTTTATATACTATTCAAGTATAACGGATCCCAAAGTCAGACGTATCCGAATACCTATATAAGAAAAAGCTTCGGGACAGGGGCGCTGTCCCCACTATAGGTAAGGTATGGTGGGAGTGGGGGAGGGTGCATTAGACGGTTCTTCAACCTGGATCAAATGATTAGGATTCAAGGCATATCAACACATATCTTGTGGTTGACAACTTACAAAGGGTATTTACCCATAACCTTTTCAAAAGAAGAAGAAAAAAAATACTTTGTGTACCTTCTAAAACGTGGGTGATTTTATTGTAACCTTTACAAGAATCGGTAGCAGTAGACGAGGATCGACTCCCTTATGGTTCTATGACCCAGAGGGTGGACAACCCATGTTAGAGCTGGCTTCGCTTCTAAGTAGGAAAACTATATATAATAGATAGAGATATCTAATAAAAGTCCCAAATATTAATATATAGTCAAACTACTATCTCTCTTGCATTGAGACGAACTGCGAGTGGACTCTCTTTTGTCGAGCAGCTTTTTTTGCTTCTATCCCAGTTTCACCTCATTAAATCTTTATATGATTTTACCACGTTTAAACACTGCCATATTAATATAGTATATGAGTGACTACCTGCAAAGCATGTCACTTTCAAATTTTCAAAAAAGAAAAGAAAGAGAAAAGAAAAGAATACTTTATGTACCTTTGAGATTTGAAAATCAATGAACCCATTCAATATTTATATAAGTTTAAAGAAGTCAAGAGTTTTATCATGGTAACTGTCACATGGTCAAAATCTTGCTATCAATTTCGACCTGTGCGGCATTAGTTAACTCGTAGTTAACTAGCTTCTCGAGTAGAACGATCATGGATGCGCTCCAACTCTTCTCGAACTCCTGCTTGCTCATGTACCGACGCTCAAACACAAGCACAAGCACGACTCTATAGATCGCTCAAGAACACTCTCAAGAACACGCTCAAGAACGCTCAAGAACACAACCACATGATCATACAAGCACGAGCACAAAGCTTCTTCTTATAAGAAGGGGAGACTCGCTCTGGATTGGATGCTGACACTCTACACTTGTGTGTTTACAAATGAGCCACTACCCCTCTTTATATACAAGACTCAAGGCAACCCAAGGGACACTATTATATTTACATTAATGACAATAAAGACACAAGAGACCCTTCAAGTTCTTTGGCAACCCTTCGTGTTCTGCAACAACTCTTCGTCTTCTCGTCTCTTTGACTCCCTCATTATCCTCTCATCTTCTTGCACGGTTGATGTCACATCAACCGCCCAGTCATCAGTACAGTCACGCTCCAACGCTTGCGTATGCAGCTTTTCCATAATTCACCGAGTGCCACCAAACACCCGGTCTTGTGACAAAGGGAACCCGCAGCCACCAGACCCTCGTACTGTAAACCCTTCCTTAGCGTTCTACATGCTAAGGGGAAATCCTATAGAACTTCACTATCGTGGCTTCCAGACCACTCTCGTACGCGTACTACCGAGCATGCTCGATAATGCTCGTACTCAGCATCTGCAACTCTCCATGCCTCTTAGATCGCCAAACATCAATACCGATACCGTGCGCCTTCGTGCGTACGCCTATGTAATCGTACTGCAGTGCTCCTCAATGCATATTGCTTCACTACATACCACCTTTTTATGCTCGCGTATGTACTTGCTACGTGCATCCACCGTCATGTCTTGCACTGCTGTCTGTACTCGCTGCTAGTACTGCTACAAGCTCCACGACACTCTACTATCGAGCCAGTGTCATGTGTGATGCTTCTCCATTGTCACGTATGGTAAAGCCTCCAGATTCTCGTGGATGACCTCTAAAATACCCACATATTCAAGACTCCTCCTGAAGTCGGCTCTATCGATCATTCTCGAGCATCCCCTACCGTGTCTGTACAATCGTTATCGATTACGTAATTTGGGGGTGTGACAAGCCTCCCCACTTGAAGAATCGGTTGTCCTCAACCGAGCACTCCTTCCTCAGCTGGCATCCCGTCACGATCCTTCATCCGCCGCGCACCTCCTGATGCTGCTCAATTGGAAGGGTGATGTTGCACCACCTCCCTTCCTGTACTTGTTCTTCTCACGAACAAATGTGTTCTTCCACGACTTGGCCTTCATCATGAGAAATGGAGCTTCCTCATCAGCTCATGTTCTCGATGTATCCCTCCTAGGTACAACAGCTCAATCACTGATGTGTGGCAGCTCCAGCTTCACATGTGGAGTACTCATCTCCACACTTGCTCGTTGTCGATCTCGATCGTTCTATGTAGATGTACCCGTATCTTGGGAAATGAGTACCTCCTGCGCTCCGATTATTTTCTTTATCTTGGCTCCTATAAGATCATTGATGGTGTGGTTCGTCACCACTCCACCTCCATGGACGTGTAGCTTCTTGTTCACGTTGCATCGCCTTCCAGAGCTCTGCATCGCCTTCTCGTGCACGGATGTTCTCCTATTCGCGGCTTAGGTTGTGTGTCTCCAGCACACATGTTGGTGCTCAGCATGCACCTTCGTACTCCTGTGTGTCCTCGATTGAACTTTAGCACCTCTAAAGCTCTGTGTAGTCGAGTTCCCTCCCTCCATCGAATTTGAAGCTCCGATTCAAAGTTCCGATTCGAAGTGTTGTGAGTCATACCTTGCCCATAGCACCTATTGCCCCCAAGCGTACCTCACCTTCTTGTTCTTCCTTTTCGTCCGCACGAAGAGCATTGAGCTTCTCCTTCTTTGGGTAATCTCACGCCCGATGCGGTCCGTTACATACGAAGCATCCCTTGCTCTTGGGTTGCTCCCTCTTCTTGGAGTACGCTCGTTTATCCATTGGTGGATCCTGGGCAACGCCTTTGCCCTTATCCTTCAACTGCACCTTCATCTTGTTGATGAACTCCTTCTCTTCAGCATTGTGGCTTGGTTGGGCACTGTAGTCGACCAACACATCTGCCGCCACGATCGCTGAATTAAGGTCCTTCACGCCCTGCCTCCGCAGTTTGGCTTGCGCCCAGCTCTGCAATTCGATCGTGAAGTTGCACAACTTGTCCTCCTCTGACATTCCCTTGATGTCCAGCAACAAAGACGTGAGCTGCTTCACGTACTTACAAATAATGCCTGTTTTCTTTAGGTATCGAAGAGCCTCTCGTGCACAGTATTCTTCGGCAGGAACCGCGCCTTCAGTTTCGTGACTAGATCATCCCAGTTGGATATCCTCGATCTCGCCTCGTCTGCTGCACGACTCCTCCACCATAACTTGGCGTCACTCGACATGTTCATTGATGCTAAGCCGACCTTCTCAGCTTCCCTCGTCTTGTTTGCCTCGAAGTAAACATCCATATCCCATAGGAAGTTCTCCAAATCCTTCGCACTCCGCGTATCTGTGAAGGGTTTGGGTTCGGGTACCTTGCGTCGCTGTACCTTCGTGGAGCTCCCGCTATTCGCCAAAGCCCTCTTGATGATGGAGATATCTCTGTGCAGGTCCTCCATCGTCGAGTTGAATGCCTCCAGTTTGTCCTCGAAGGACTTGATCTGCTCCGCTGAGCATTGGGTCTTGTCCCTAACATCTGATCCTTTTGAAGGACGGTCCTCTAAGATGGCGATGCGGTGGGCATGAGTCCCGATAGTGGACTCCATCTCCACCACCACTTGCTTCAGTGCTGCAGCGTGCTTGGTGACTCCCACCATCTTCGTTCTGTCGATTGAAGATATACTTGCACCGACAAGTATCCTTTGATCCCGTGGTCGACTGCATCGACAATCTCTCCTTAGCTTTGCCCGCTTTCTTGGCATCGACCAATCTTCGTGATCTGCTCATATACTCTGATACCAAATGTCACAGGATCAAAATCCCACTATCGATTTCGACTTGTGCGGCGTTAGCTAACCCGTAGCTAACCAACCTTCCCCAGTAGAACGGTCACAGACGTGCTCTAACTCTTCTCGAACTTCTGCTTGCTCACGTACCAACGTCAAACACAAGCACAAGCACGATTCTATGGATCGCTTAAGAACATCCTCAAGAACATGCTCAAGAACGCTAAAAAACAACCACATGATCACACAAACACACACACAAAGCTTCTTCTTATTAGAAGGGGAGACTTGCTCTGGAGTGGGTGTTGACACTCTACACTTGTGTATTTAGTAATGAGCCACTAGCCCTCCTTATATACAAGACTCAAGGCAACCAAAGGGACACTCGTTATTACATTTACAATAATGACAATAAAGACACAAGAGACCCTTCGAGTTCTTCGGCAACCCTTCGCATTCCGCAGCAACTTTTCGTCTTCTCATCTCTTCGACTCCCTCATCGTCCTTTCGTCTTCTCATACGGTTGACGCCACATTAACTGTCCAGTCATCAGTACACTCGTGCTCCAAGGCTTGCTGATGCAGCTTTGCCATAATTCACCGAGTGCCACTGAACACTCGGTCTTGTGCTAAAGGGAACCAACGGCCACCAGACTCTCGTGCGGTAAACCCTTCCTTAGCGTTCTACATGCTAAGGGGAAGTCCTCCAGAACTTTGCTATCGTGGCCTCTAGACCACTAATGAGTACTATCGAGCATGCTCGATAACGCTCGTACTCAGCACCTGCAACACTCCATACCTCCTTGGATCGCCACACATCAATACCGATACTATGCGCCTTCGTGCGTATGCCTATGTGATCGTACTGCATTACTCCTCAATGCGTATTGCTTCACTGCATACCGCCCTTCTGCGCTCGCGTATGTACTCGCTGCATGCATCCACCGTCATGTCTTGCACTGCTGTCTGTACTTGCTGCTCGCACTGCTACAAGCTCCACGATACTCTGCTACCAAGCCAGTGTCCTGTTTGACGCTTCTCCATTGTCACGTATGGTAGATCCTCTAGACTCTCGTGGATAACCTCCAAAATACCCTCATATTCAAGACTCCTCCTGAAGTCAGCTCCATCGATCATTCTCAAGCATTCGCTACCGTGACTGCATGATCATTCTCGATCATGAAATTTGGGGGTGTGACAATAACTATTAAGGAAATTTTCTAATGAGGGCATAACTCATTAGGATTGTAATGAGCACACTTATTTTTACAAGTATATCCAATCGTTTTGAGCAATATAATTATTGTTATACAAACGTTATGTCATATTCTTACTATTAATGATTGTTTTTTAAAAAGCAAACCTTAAATTAATAAGAAACGACCATTTGCAAAAATAGAAAAGATATTTGTAATATAAATAAAGGTACAATCATTCGTATTAATTTATGATTTGCTTTTTGTGAAATGATTATTAATATTAAGAGTATGATATAATATTTGTATAACAATAAATATTTTTCTCAAAATGATTGTAAAAACTTGTCAAAATGAATGTGCTCATTACATTTCTATTGAGCTATGTGCTCATTGGAAAAGCCCCCATGTATATTCGTTATGTTGAAACACAACCATATTATGACAATTAATAATCATTACAATTATTTTCTCTCACACTCATGTTAGAATATAATTGACATCTTAAAAGATTCCTTTTCCATAGCAAATAACCAATGTTTATACTTTATAGCATTAAAATTAGAAAGGATGAAGTGTCATCTCTATATGCCTTTCTAGAGTATTTGTAATTTTGAAAAAAAAAGTTGTATTAAGAGTCAAATGGTGACAACAAGTGTCACTTGTTAGTATCATATGCTGATTCTACATTCGACGGCAGAATCTTTCATCAGCTAAAATATAAAATTCTACTTTGCTATTTTTAGAATAAAGCATATGTACTGACATAACCTGCTAGAGGATTGATGATAACTATAAACACTTGGTTACTTTAGAAGAGCATATTATTGCAAGCATATTTGTCATCATCTTCCTCCTTGTCGGGGTTGCGTTAGGTACTCGACAACCAACAAAAAAAATAGTCGATTCATTCAACATTGATTTGAGCAAGAATCTATGTAGCTGACCCTACTTATAATGGGAGAAGGATTTGCCATCTTTGCCATCCTATATTTGTCATCATCTTGGCATGAACCCGGAGCATAAATGGAACACAAAGGCATGATGAAGTTACTAATATCAAGATTCAAGAATAATAGATTCTATCAACAAAGAATGCTCGTGTTTGGCCTTAATTTGACATTCTTATAGCTTGTCTAGTAATTTAAATAACAACAATAAAGCCCTTTCACACATTAAGTAGGATCGGTTAAATGAATTCTTTGCCTCCATTTAGATCTATCTTGGGTCATTCTCGGGCTTAGATCCGAAAAACTAAGATCCCTTCGTATAGTCTCATTCCAACACTTCTTGGGCCTTCCTCGCCCTCTTTTAGCCGGCTCAACATCCCAAAACTCGCATCTCCTCATCGGTGCATCAGCTGACCTCCTCTGCAAATTGCCAAACCACCTTAAAGGATTTTCTCACATCTTATCCTCGATCGGAGCTACACCAACTTTTCTTCTGATTGCATCATTTCGAATCCGATCTTTACGTGTGTGTCCACACATCTACTTTAGCATTTTTTTTCTGCCACCGCCATTCTCTGCACATGTCTATGGTTACATGCCAACATTCAGATCTATAGAGCATAGCAGGTCTTACGGCTGCTTTGTAAAACTTCCTTTGATTTTTAAAGGAATTTTCTTATCATATAGAACAGTAGAGGCTCCTCTCTACTTTAGCCAACCTGCATTTATTCTATTAGTAACATCTCCATTAATTTTCCCATCATGTTGCAAAATAGATCCCAAGTATATAAAAGAGACTCTCTTCTGAATGTTATCGTCACCAATGCCCACCTCGATTCCTTCACTATTGCTTCCATCAAAAGTGCACTTCATATATTCAATCTTAACCATACTTATACGGAATTCTTTAGTTTCTAATGCATGTCTCCATATCTCAAGCTTCTCATTTGGTCCATCTCCAGTCTCATCAATCAACAGAATATCATCAATGAATAACATACACCAAGGTATCTCATCCTGAATGTGACTTGTCAACTCGTCTATAATCAAGTTAAAAAGGAATGGACTCAAAGCTGAACCTTGATGCAGACCAATGTTGATGTCAAAATAGTCAGTTTTCCCACACTGAATTGTTACACAAGACGAGGCCCTATCATACATATCTTTTATGAGGTTAATGTATATGACATGTGTTTGTCTCTTCTCGAAAACTCTCCACGATATCTCCCGTGGAAAAGAATCATAAGCCTTCTCCAAATCGATAAAAATCATACGAAGGTTCTTCCTTTTAGCTCTATAAATCTCCATTGTTCTCCTCAGCAAGTGGATGACGTCAATAGTTAAGCAAACTTGCATGAATATGAATTGGTTTTCTTTTACTTTGGAAACTTGCCTCAACCTTCTATCGATCACATGTTTCCAAATTTTCATAGTGTGACTCATCAACTTTATATCTCTGTAATCTGAACAATTTTGAATGTCTCCTTTGTTCTTATAAGGAGGCACCACGATACTTCTCATCAAATCTTCAGGAATTTTCTTGCTTTACCAAATAACATTGAATAAATTTATAAGCCAAGTCAAACCACAACCACCTACAACTCTCCAAACTTCTATAGGAATGTCATCATGTTCTACACCTTTCCCAACCTCCTCTACTTCATTTGTATTCGTCCATAGTTTACACGATTCAAGTAATTTAAAATACATATGCTAAATTTCTTAAAAAAGAGGAAGGATATAGATAACAACAGATCTAGATAACAAAAAGAAGCCTTCGTCCTCAGGAGGGGTTGAGCCTAGTGTGCAGATGGAGATCGACCATGTAGATGCAACTGTTAGTGGGGCTGGGTTCAGCTCCAATCCTGGTGATATGCCTTCTGTTTTCGAGTGGCGAGATCTTCTGGAGGGAGGCTTGCTGCGGACACCTTTGCGGTGGTTGTACAGAGTACTTCTCTACCTATGCCTGAATAGGTCACTAAGTTGGCTGATGGTCGTGGTGCCGAGTTGGTAGGTCTGGTGCTGGGAAGTCATGCGAAGTAGCCAATGTTGGCTTTAGCGCCCAGGGTGCAGGAGGCCTGCGTATCTTTAGAGGGTGATTCTGGTAGAGATGGCCAAACTAAGTATTTGGATTTCATGCGGGCCAGGGGAGTGTAGCACCACGACTAGGAGAATGGGTGGAGTTGGGAAGATGACAGATGTTGGTGGTGAGGAGCTCGTTTCCAGGTTCTCCAACGCAAAAGGCCTCACAGATAAGAAACTGATTGGGGACCAAAGGACCTTTAGGAGTGCCTAAAGGAAGATGAGGAGACTCAGTTTCAGATTCCATTCTTTACTGATTATGAACTCTAGTACGAGATCCTTTCGAGGTTCCTATGAGAGAACCCATTTCGAGGTCCCTATGAGAGAGACCCATCTTCAGAGATCTATGTATGGATATTCTTACAATGTTCTTTGTTTGGCCCTTCAGAGAGATGGAGTGTTGCAAGCCAACGTCCTCCTACAAGTAGATTCATTCAGTTATGTTGACTTTGATAGACATTGTGCATAACATGCGTTCTCCGACGAGGAGACTCGTATCATACTCCAGCCCTTCAGTTCCTCCTCGTCAGCATATCACGAGAAGCAACATCCTCAACAGGCAGCTAATAGCGCATGCATTGAGTTGATATTGTCCGTAGTGTCTTATTTGTGTGAGTGAGCGATTTCTTTCTATTTATCCAAGCTTAGCATTGCATGCTCTAGTTTGAGGGGAAGTGTTAGAGTATACGTCTGTAGATGAGTAAATCGATCTCTCCAGGGTCTAATTACCTCATCCACAGGTTTAGTCCCACATCGTTTAAGAGTCGGACTTGGTCTTACTTGGGCTATATAACAAAATTCACACCATTTGTAACAATTGAGAAAATTCAATATAGAAATCATACATTTGAAGCAATCACCCATGGCTTCATCCTGCTCCTTATGGAGTAGGATTCCACGTAAAATCCCGGTGTTCATATTGTTCATTATTCTATTATCTCTTCCGCATTCTCATTTTCTACATGGTATTAGAGCAGGTTCGGTTCTCTGATTTTTTCTTGAAGATTCAGATCATTTTTCAGAGCGGATTGAATTATGTAGTTTTTTATTCTTGTAGATTATTATATTTATGTTCATAATCTGTTCAACGATTTTGTAGGGTTCGATTGCCATATTCTTTTTCAGAGTAGTTCTAGAGATCATCACCAAATCAAGGAAAAAATAGGGTTTTTGATGAAACCATAATTCTGCACAGTCATCACGTTATTCCAACGAGGGGAAAATCATCTAGGGTTCCTGGAACCCTAATTTCCAGAACCCCGATTTTAGGGTCTAACTTTGCAAACAAAGTCCACTTTGACGTGCTGAGTTCCGACAGTAGAGTTATTGGCAACATCTCTGGAAGCTTCACTTGTTGCAACACTAATAAAATCCTCACGCGCAAAGAAGAGTCGTTCCCTCGTTTCAACAAGCAACAATAACAACAAGAGCGATGGTATTGGGTCCCTAAAACCTAATGATTCTAGAAGAAGGGGTCCAAGCTCCCCTCTTAGGTGGTACACCATCCAACTTCATATGCCCCAGACCTCTCAGCACCGCACGAGGCCATCATAGGAGAACCCCCCCCCCCCCCCCCCCCCCCCCACGCATGCGACCCATCGATCCACCGATTTGCCCCTCTCAGCCTCTGATCGAGGTGACCAGGTAACGATGGTGGCCGTGAGCATCCCCCGGCTAGCGTAGAATCTGACGATGCCCCTAAGCTCTAGGTGCACAACCATCTTCACATGAGAGGCCCCCGCCTGTGTACCATGCTTTGAAGATGGGTTCCCCAACCAAGGAACCCTAAATAGAAGAAGATGTTTTGGTGACCCCCTTTCAATCGTATTTTTTTAATTTTTTGAAATAGTTTGGTAAAGGGCCACATGATCAGTGTTGAAGTCAGAAGAAAAGGAAATACGAGGGCTCTATTTTTTGGCCCAAGTGGGCCACACTAAAAAAAGAAAGAGGGGAGAAAAGTAAAGGAGAATAAGAAAAAAAGGGGACTAACCTACTTTTGACCCAAGTGTGCTGCTACTCCGAAAAAAAGGAGCTTTAGGCCCAATTGGGCTGAAGTAAAAAAAGTGGGCCGAAAAATGAGACCGATTTTATGGGCATGATTTAGGCTGCGGTGTTTTAAAAAAAAACAGGATTTTTTTATTGTAAATGGCTATTATACAAAAGGAAGTCACACGAACAAGAAGAAAATAGAAAAAATGACTTATTTGAAAAATAATTGATGATGAGTTTTGGATTCCTTACTTCATTTCTTCTCCCAACTTGGTTGACACCATCTATTCTGACTAGTATGAGAGAATGTGTGAGTATTATGTTATGTTCTCCAGTCAGATTTCATACTCTACTACGTAGAGGCATACATGCGCGATCATTTGTTTAAGAGGTTCACATACTCTTGATCTGGTGGGCTCGGGCTTTTCATGTGGACCCACATATATCAGAGATCTATGTTAGAGGCTTGATACAGAGAGATCCATAGGGACTCCAGAGTAGAGATCCCATTCTTTGAGCCAGTGTGGGGGGAAACCCAGTTTCATTCTCAATCTCTAGCGACCATGGACTCCAACGAGGATGTTCCTAACCCTTCAGAGAGATGGAGCAGTTGCAGGCCGGTGTTCTCTCCGACAAGGATAATTCATTCTAGTTTCAGTGACTCTGCATAGTGCAGAGCAAAATTCTCTGACGAGGGAACCTAGTTCAGTTACAGACTTTACAGTGACTTTGCGCAATACAAAGACGCGTTCTTCGACGTGATCTGACAAACACAGTACGGAGAAACACGTTCTCTGATGAGGAGACTCGGATCACTCTCCATCCCTTCAGTTCCTCCTCACCAACATGGCATGAGAAGTAATGCCCTCAACAAGCAACCAAATAGAGTATGCATTGAGTTGGTATTGTTCGTAGTGTCTTTATTGTGTGAGTGAGCGATTTCTTTCCATTTGTCCAAGTTGAGTTTTGCGTGCTCCAACTTAAGGAGTGCTAGAGTATGCACTATAGATGGGTGATTGGATCCCTCCACGGTCCAATTACTACATCCATTGATTTCGTCCAATATCGTTTGTGAGTGTGACTTGGTCTTACTGGTTGGTCTATATAAGAAGCTTCACACCATCTGTGACAATCGAGAGAATTCTATATAGAAATCAACACTTTGAGGTGGTTCTGTCACAATTTCATCACACTTATTATGGAATAGGGTTCCACTTTAAATCTCAATGTTCTTTATCATTATTTTTTTTACCATTGATTATGCTTATGCATTCTCGCTTTCTACAAAAATGTCTAAATCTTTGCAAATATACAATAATATATGTATAAAAAGTGATTTATATATCTAAAATAAGGAAAAAAAATCAAAACTGACTAAAGCCCCACTAAATCCGATTAGTCGCCCGATTGCTAATTAATCCTTAGTCAGTGAGTCGGTGACTCGTTCAATCGAGTACCTGCTATCGACTTCTGCAACCTTGGGCCAAGGTATACTCATTGGCATGGTGTTTTTTCCCATTCTCAAGTATTTGAAGAGTTCATCAGTCAAAGAATTCTTTTGTACTTCTAATGGTCACAAACATATTACATCCTATGCAGATGCAAATTATGCTAGTTCTCATTCACTGAGCAAACAATTCTATGTATTTTTAATGGTCATACATATATTACATCCTATGCAGATGCAAATTATGCCAATTCTCCAAAGGATAGACGCTCCAACACTAGTTTGCTATGTTTGTTGATAGAAATCAGGTCACTTGGCATAGAAAGAACCAAATAATTGTTTCTAGTTCCAATGCAGAAGTAGGATATAGAGATATAAACTCAAGCCACTTGCGAGATTAGTTGATTTGTCCCTTTCTATAGTAACTTGGGTTGTATGTCAAAACTCTACTTCCTTTCTACTGTGACAACAAGGCGTCCATTTATGTCCTTCCTAATCTTGTCTTTCATGAGCGCACGAAGCATATTGATGTAGACTGTCATTATCAGAGATGAAGTGCACGAAGGAAAAATTACTACACATTCAATATAAGCTTCAACTGTCAGATATTTTCACCGAAGCTCTTTCGAAGAAACATATTACACTATTGGCCTCCAATTAGGCATGCCCGATGTGCTCTAATTTAAGGGGGTGTGTCAGCGTGCTATCTTTTAGCATTTCTTATATTCATTATTTTCGTTGAAGACATTATTGTAATTTCTACCTTTTGGGATTTAGGATTTCAACTCTATATAAGTTCTACCCCCTGATTAATAATCATCTCATTCTGTCCCATCATTTTTCATAGGGTTTAAATCTGGTCAATCGGCATTAAAAAAATTTTCAGTTCCAGTCAATTGAAGTAGGTCTACGGTCTAACTTGAGCTAATCGGGATTCAGGTCTGATGGCTGGATCTTGGGATCCGATATTAGTCCCACATTACCTATTTTGAGATAATTGAATGTGAATGGAACTTATATATAGAGCATTGACTAGAGGTTCAAAGAAAATACTAAATGAAGGAATGCAACTATTATGTTGCTTCTCCATTGGAATGGTATAGACATCTTGACCATCTCCAACCACGTGAATTTAACATTTTGATGCTTGTTGGCTGCGCATTTGATTCCTGATTATCATTTTCAATATAATAATATAATGACTTTGTTACTATTAACATTCCTCTAGGTTAGTTCAGATTGGAATAAGCTTCGAAGAACAGCTTTTTGAGAGTGAAATAAAGAATTCCTGCTATGTATAGTTCGTATATCATCAAATTTCTTGTAGAGTAGAAAAGTATGGGCAAGCTTCACTGTGCAAATGACATTGAAAATCAAGTAGCATGGTACGGAGGATCATTATTCTGATACAATCTTTGAAAAACATCAATTGGTATGCTAAAAGAGTTAGATTCCTAAATCATTTAGAATAAAAGAATATTTTATATTGGGAGGAAAAATGTGTACTTTCTTTTGGTTTACAGTTTACTTGAGCTGTTTTTTTCAGAGAAGCTATCTTCCATCAACAAGGATGAAAGGTCTTCTGCAATAATGATTCAGGATGAATCTGACATGAAAGTCAAACAGTAATCATGGCCTCCCCACTTCCACAATTTCGATAATATATGTTTGAAATCATATGACTAGTAACATCAAGGTGCAACTTAATTCTTTTCCTTTTACTTTGATAGGAACGTGCAAGTAATGGAGGCTTTAAGGATTCAAATAGAGGTCCAAAAGCAGCTCCATGAACAGCTTGAGGTATATATTACTGTACTTGAAAGTGCATAAAAACTAACTATTATTAGCATACATTTATTTACTTTTCACTTATCTATTACTTCAGAATTTTCCTTTTATATTTTTGGAGGTGATGTATAGAGCACATTTCCTATTCATAAAATCAGAATGGTAGCATCTCATTCACCGCTTTCGTTTCTCTTTTGCGCTTCTAAGATTTTAGGTTTCTTATTATTTAATCAAACACGTAATCATGTTTAGAAGGGGATAAATAGCGTGATGATTTTTTTGACAAATAATAACAATCACACGTCATATGACAATATCCATCAAAAAAATTTCGATTAAGGAAGTCGCAACAAGAATGAAAAGTGAGAATTGGAACGCCCTATGTACATGAGTTCTAATGAAATTTCTCCTTAATCACGACTCTAATCATCGTTCAGTTTTGAAGTGGAAAAAGGAGAGGAAGTGCGGGTAAGATAGAAGATAGAAATGGAAGGAATCAGTTACCCATGTAATTGCTCATCCCCTCTTATATAATGGAAGAGGGAAGTATATAAAAGATTATGATATATTCACAAATATTCCATTCTTTGGCTTTATTTATAACTAAATCGCTTGAAATACTAGTTATCTTTTACTACTTTTATGTATTTTCTTTTCTTTCTGCCCACTTTATGTAATTTGCCCAACATGTTTCTCTTCTATATAAGAGAACCCTAGGGACTCATGAACAAGCAATTCATTATTTTTTTTCTACATGGTATCAGAGTGACGGTCATAGATCAGAGATATCGTACTCCACATGTGCCCTATCCCCTACCCATCACCCTTCTCCGCATCGGGCGGACCGTTGGCCACCCAATGGACCCTTGCGCGCCATCACCACCCACTCCAGGGCTCCATGTGCACCGCAACCGCCTCCCTAGGACCCCTTATACGCACATCCAACCTCCCAAAGCGTGCGCTACATAGCACTATACGGAGCTTTTGCGCTGCCAAAGGGTCCATTCGAACCCACGTGCATTGTTGATGGGCTGTTGTAGGACTCAACCTAGCCCTACACGACATCGCTGGACAGGCGGTAGACCCTCTGCCACCAGCGCCAACCATCTAGGGCCTACGTAGGCCCTCTATCACCCCTTCGGGCACTTCTTCTCCTCTCCGTCGTTGTCCAACAATCTAGAACAGTCTGAGTTTGACCGGAAAAGGAGATTTCAGATCAATAAATCACCTTTTCCGACCCTAACGCGGATCAAGGATTGACGGGGATGGTTGTATGAGTCTACGCGTACAACCAATCATCTACATGATCGTGTAGACTCGCTCGTATCGGTCTACTACCTCAGTCAAGTTCTGTTTCGGCCTACTTTTCATCATGTCAGAGAACAAGGGTGACATGTTCTCTTTATCTGGCGCCTTTAAGGTCCCGACTCCCATTGTGGAAGATGGATGGGATCAACTATGAATTGTGGTCTATGCAGTTCTTAACCCTTATGCAGTGCAATAACAAGAAACCGGCAGATAGGACTGGGGAGAATGCTTCATGAAAGCAAGATGACGTGCACACGTGTGTTTGACTCTCTGGTACTCTTACCACAGAGATCACCAATGACATTGTGAACCAGTTTACCGCTAAGGCAACGTGGGATATTCTGGCAGCCACTTATACCCAAGCAAAATACGAGGCCAAGATTCTTCAGCTACAGTTCGATATCTACACGATCAAGCAAAATGGTCATCATCTGCATACATTCTACTCTTCGCTTCATGGCATGTTTGAGAAGCTTCACAGCTTCATGCCCACTACCACATCTACCGAGCAACATATGGTGTACAAGAACTCTGAGAGTTTTCTTGGCGGCTCTGCATCTGGAGTATGATGCAGCACACACCCAGTTTCTTGCTAACGTAACCATACCTCCTGTGGAGGAGGCATACAATTGACTCAACAGGCTACTTGTCCCACCACCTACCACCACACAGACCTCCTCAACGATGGTTGCATCTCACGACAGGGGAGGTTTTAAACAGTTCAGAGGGCGTGGTCTCCGTAACAGAGGAGGTGGATGTCAGCGTGGACCCTGCACCTATTGCCGTCGACCAGGTCATTCCAAGGATACATGCAATTAGAAGCATGGATACCTCACATCAGCTTATGTGGTCGAGCAGATTGAGCCTCATAATAGTTCGTCTCCTTATACAGATTCACGTCTTGATGATATTGTCTTTCGTCTGAGGGAGATAATGACTCTTGCTGCTGACAATAATACATGTTCCTCATGTTTATTTACCTATTACAGAACATGAGGATGTTTATTTGACGTCATCCATGCTCCTGCAAAATGTCATATATGTATATGTTTTGGGTGAATTTACTTCCTATAGTCAGATCACTAAGGATCTACATTGTCGTGCCATCTTTGACCCATCTTTTCTTGTGTTTCAAGACATACTAATGGATAGGGTGATTGGATGTGGTGAGAATAGGGGCTCTATAGACTGATCCAGTCTCCTAGTGTTGGTGCTCTACAGCTCCCACTAGACCAGTCTCACCATACTTGCGGCATCTTCGTTTTGGCCACCTTTCTCTACTGAAGCTGTCATGTCCTCCCATAGATCTCCACGCGTTCTACCTTCTAGTACAAGTCTTTCCAGTTTGGGAAGCATCATTGCTCTTCTTTTCCTGGTCGTCAAAGTCATAGCAGTAGTCATTTATTTGAGCTTATTCATCTTGACATTTGAGGTCCCAATCGTGTTCCTGATCACTAGGGATATCATTTTTATCTAGTTGTTGTGGATGATTACTCTAGATTCTTGGGTTTTTGTTGAAAAGCAAGTCTGAAGCTGGGTCTATCTTTAAATCTTTTATTAATGAAATAAAGAATATTTTCTCTACTACTGTCAACTTTGTTTGCTCTGACAATGCCTTAGAGTTCTGCATGTTACAGTTATCTGAGTTCTTCAAGTCTCTTGGCTTCGTACGCCATACTTTATGTGCATACACTTCCTAGCAGACTAATGTTACTGAACGTAAACACTGCCACTTACTTGATGTGACTAGGATACTTTTGATCCACCCATGCTCCTCATTCTTTCTGGGGTGACGCAATCCTCACTGCTTGCTACTTGGTGAATTACATGCCGTCTTCTGGTTTAGGAGACAAGGTCCCTTTATCGATTGTATTTCTCGAGGACCTGTTCACTCTTACACCTCGTGTGTTTGGCTCTGTTGCCTTTGTTCACCATTTGATGCCTGGTCGTGACAAGCTCTCCCATAGAGTTGTCAAGTGTGTCTTTATAAGCTACTCTTGTACCCAGAAGCCTACCGCTGCTTCGATCCAAATCGACAGAACTACATTGTTAGTGTTGATGTCATCTTTTGAGTTTATTATGCATCTCTCCTACAGGTGACATGTTGACTCAGTCTGACTTTGTAGAAGAGGTATATGTGCCTCCTCCTCCTATAGCTACACCACCTTCAGTACCTACACCACCTCCAGTACCTACACTTGCTCCTATGCCTATCCTTGCACCACCACCTAATACTGTGATTTTTGTACGTTCAGATAATGCATTAGATTTTTGCAGTACTCAGCTTTCTCAATTCCTTAGATCTCATGTATTGTTCATCAGACATCCTATACGTATACTTCTCAACATAATGGGGTGGCTGAACGACGCCATCTTTTGGACGTTACCAGGACTCTTTTGATTCAGAGTCGTGCTCCTCATTCATACTGAGGGGATGCGTTCTAACTACATGCTACATGGTAAATCAAATGCCTTCTTCAGTTTTGGGGGAGAAGATCCCGTTTTTGATTGCATTTCCCGGGATGGATCTTTTCTCACTTACGCCTCGTGTCTTCGGTTCAGTAGCTTTTATTCATCAAATGTCTCCTGGTCTTGACAAGCTCTCTCTTAGAGCTGTCAAATGTGTGTTTGTTGGGTATTCCAAGACCCAAAAGGGATATCGTTGTTTCGACCCGGTTTGACGAAGGTACTACGTCAGTGCTGATGTCACATTCTTTGAGTCCATTATGTACTTTTCTCCCACAGGTGACAAGCTCATTCCTTCAGAGGATGGATAAGAGATCTATATGCCTCTACCTCCGATCTCCAGTACATCGTCTCCTCTACCTCCTCCTGCACCATCGCCATCTTCACCACCACCACCTCCACCGCCACCTCCACCATCACCCATTTTCTATCCGCAGGTTTACCAGCGGCGACCCCATGCTCATGTGCCTCCTCCATCATCTAGCACGCCCAAGGTATGTTCTGAACATTTGAGTTCTTCTAATGGTTGATTTACAGGATGGCTTGGATGATACACTTTCTGCGCGTACTGACGATCTGGATGCCCCTATTGCTCTTAGGAGGCAGAAGCGGGCATGTACTATGCATCCCCTTGCTTCACATGTTTCCTTGGAACGTCTTTCCAAGGATTTTCGGCGGTTTGTTGTGGGACTGTCTGCTGACGCGTTGCAGAGTAGCCAGTGGCATCTGGCCATGGAGGAGGAAATGACAGCTTTACAGTCTCGTGGCACATGGAGTGTTGTACATGCTCCACCAGGTGCGTCTGTTGTTGGCAGCATGTGGGTTTTTACTGTGAAACATCGTACTGATGGCACTGTAGATAGATATAAGGCGAGGTTAGTTGCTCGTGGGTTTACCCAAACCTACGGGATGGATTACCAAGACACCTTCTCTCCAGTTGCACATCACTCTACACTGAGGATTCTTATTGTTGTTGCTGTGGTACGTGACTGGCCGTTGTTTCAATTAGATGTGAAGAATGCATTCTTCTATGGTGATCTGCAAGAGGAGGTCTACATGCAACAACCATCGGGGTTTGCTGCTGAGGGGGAGTCTAGTATGGTGTGCCGTCTTCACAAGGCTATATATGGCCTTAAGCAGAATCCAAGGGCTTGGTTTCGGAAGCTCTCAGAGGTGATTGAACAGAAGGGTTTTGTCAGATCTACTGCAGATCATTCTCTTTTTATTAAGAGAACTCAGAAAGGTACTGTTGTTATTCTAGTTTATGTTGATGATACCATCGTTACTGGCAGCGATGAATATGGCATTCAGGCAGCTAAAGATTTCCTTGGACAGCAGTTTGTAACCAAGGATCTTGGTACACTACATTACTTCCTTGGCTTGGAGTTTGCACGAAATCAGAAGGGTATGGTTATGACACAAAGGAAGTATGTTACTGACCTGCTATCTGAGACATGCATGACAGGATGCAGACCTGCCACTACACCAATGGATCCTAATGCTAGGCTTTATGATGATGACTCTGAAGAGGTGGATAAAAGAAGATACAGAGAGCTGATAGGGAAGTTGTTATATGTTACTATTACCATGCCTGCTACATCATTTGCTGTGAACAGAGTCAACCAGTTTATGGAGCAGCCCAAACAGGTTCACATGGATGCAATTTATATGATTTTGAGATATCTGAAGTTCTCTCCAGGTGCAAGTCTGCTTTTTCAGAAGAGATTACTATTTCCGGATGTGCAGATGCGGATTATGCTGGGTGTCCCAAGGACAAGAAGTCCACCTCAGGCTTCATTGTATTCATTGGCAGCTCACTGGTGTCATGGAAAAGTAAGAAACAAACAGTTGTTGCTCGGTCCAGCGCTGAATCTGAATATAGAGCTATGACACAAGGGAGTACAGAGATGATGTGGGTCAAGTCTGTTCTGACTGACTTAACTATTGATGTGCCTCTTCCTATGCACCTCAAATGTAATAATCAGGCAACACTATTCATAGCTAACAATCCAGTTTTTCATGAGAGACCAAAACATATTGAAGTCGATTGTCACTACACTCGTGATTTGATCCAGAAGGGGTTGATTTCCACTTCTCATGTTACTTCAGGTGAACAGATTGCAGACATGTTTACCAAAGCTCTTAAGAGGGGTCCTTTTCATCGTTGTTGTTCCAAGCTGAGCATGTTAGACATATATGCTCCAGCTTGAGGGGGAGTGTTGAGATTCTTGTAACTCTTGGTCTTTATTTATATTTGTTATTTCTCTAGTCTATCTATGTAATTCTCTCATAGAGCTTTTCTCATATAAAAGAGAGCTCTAGGGCTTTGAGAAATAGAATGATTCATTTTTCATACTACCACAAGATCGACTGCAGGTTATTAGCTATTTGTACATAGGTCTCAGAGAGGTACAGTTGCCATATTAGTCTATGTTGATATCATTGTTATAAGGGATGATGTGTAGGACACCCAAGCACCTAAGGATTTCCATGGTCAACAGTTTGTAACCAAGGACCTTGACAATCTACGTTACTTCCTTAGACTGGAGTTCGTTAGGAATCGGCAAGGTATTGTGATGACTCTGAGGAAGTATATTACAAATCTTCTCTATGAGACGGACACGACAGATTGCAGGCCTGCTACTACTCCCATGGACCAGAACATGTAGTTGTATGGTGATGACATTGAGGAGGTAGACAAGAGGAGATACATGGATCTCATTGGAAAGCTCTTATACATGACCATCACCTTGCTAGATATATCCTTTGCAGTAAGCAGAGCGAGTCAGTTCATGGAGCAACTTAGACATGCGTATATGGATGCAGTCCATATGATTTTGAGGTATATGAAGACCTCACCTAACACTGTTCATTTATTTAGCAGAGGCGCATCCCTTGCCATTACAACTTGTGCAGATGTCGATTATGCATGGTGCTCCAAGGACATTAAGTCTACCTCTGGCTTTGCATTATTCACAAGGAGCTCCTTGGTGTCATGGAAGAGCAAGAAACAGACGATGGTCGACATATCCAGTGCAAAATCAGAGTACAGAGCCATGGTACAAGGGAGTACAAAGATGATGTTGGTCAGATATGTTCTTACTGACCCATCGATTGTATCTCAATATCATGTTAATGGCATCCATATGTACTTGTCTAGGTTGTTCCATGAACTGACTCACCCGACTCACTGCAAAAGAGATATCAGGTCTAGTGATAGTAATATAGAGAAGATTTCCCACCATCTCTCTATATCTTCTCCTGTCAACCTCATCTGTATCATGACTATCATCATCATATAACTTCATGCTGGGATCCATAGGAGTAGTCGAGGGTCGACACCCGATCATGCCCGTCTCAACAAGCATGTCTGTAATATACTTCTTTTGGGTCATCACATGTGAACCCCTAAGGATCCAGGTACCCATTTACGCTACTTTCACGACATTTCATTCACATGAGATCGCACAAGCTACAGAAAACAGAGAAATGTTTCACGTTGCAACAATTGCATATGACATTCTCATTCACAATCATAACCACAAAGCTAATAGAGACAAATGCCACCAAATTTTCATTCCATTAACTTCCATTTATTTTACATCATGTACAGTGACTGACAGTAAATACAGTATTCCCAAAAATCTGACTGAAGAGAAAAGAAACATGTTACATTATCAACCGAACAAAAACTGAGACAAAAGAAACCATACCGTCTAGTGTATATCCTGTCTCCTGGAAACATCAATAGCTACTGAACAACAGGCTGTTTGCCTGCCAAAACATGTTTAGGAAAGAAACGTAGTCACAATTGTGAATACAATCCGTAGTTTAAAATAAATAACAAGAAATTTATTATGTGCAAAAGAGAGCAAGTAGAAAGGTGGAACAAGTACCATTTACATTTACTTGCGTAAGTAAAAAGATATTCAAGTTGTTTGTAAGCATCTCTCATGGTTGCCCATTAACCCAACATCTCCCATATATGACATATATTGTAGTTGAATAATCATGAATGTATGTGTGTAAGTATATAACAACATTTTCTTCAGAGATCATGTTTGTGAGTGATGATGGAAAAGTTTGAGATTTGAAAGATTTCTTGATTTATTTAGATTCTTAAGTCTAGTGGATAGTCCGTGGTCTTGGTTAGTGTGCAACCTCACGCTATGACTCTAAGACTTGGGGAAAGTCTTAGGGTTGGGGTGCCTCCATAGGCATGCGGTGTAGTATAAAGCATCCTAACTAAGTTCCCAACACGTCCACTAGCTTATAGGAATTTCGAATCAGATTATATTCACTTCCATCTACTCAGCTTTAATTGTAATTCCTTCAAATTTCAAGTGCAACTGTCTCAAATGTAACTCTAGATGATGTCGATATAGATATGGATGATCTGGATGTAGAATCGCCAAGTCTGTTGGCAAAAGTAAACTCAAGCGGTGAGGTAGCCTACAAATGGCTCTTCCGTCTCGTCCTCTAATTGGAAGTGCGGTACAATAGAGGGATAGGTCTACTCCAAAACTACGCCACTAAGACGGGTGAGAGAGAATTCCCGGAAAAGTCACTCTAGAAAAACAACCCGACCACTAACAGGCAACCGAGCTCGTACGAAAAACTAAAACTGAGGATCCCCCGCCTGGGTATCCTAAAACATAGGGTCAACGGAGCTGGTCAAAGTCGGGATCCCAACGAGGTGTAAAAACACTGCGAGCTCGCGTAAAAACCGTAGACGGGACTGAGATCCTAGACCCGCGCACTTGACGACCGCTGTCCTAGCTGGGCTTCCTATCTTCCGCCCAGCTAAGGGTCACCGCGCCCTTGCACAGTCAGGTGTACGGGTCACCATGACTGGCATGATTAATTTATTCACTGATTCTCAAATATGATCATACTCTTAACTATGGATTCAACTTACATTATCTTGAGTTGTTAGCATTTCTGATCTAAAGTAATCCTTGCATTGCATCTTTCCACTACCTTCGTGATCCATGGTCATTAGACTTCCCCAATAACATTCATTATTCGTCACTTCTTGTAATGTTACTAAGTGGGAGTGCGATCTAAGGTTAGGTACGGTTTGTGTATACTGCACAAATTTATGGTCTGCGCACAATTATTAAGTTTCATACCTCTGGTTAAAACTTATTGACTAAAATCATAGTTTATTTCATCTGATTCTTATGTATGAGAGGTATTCTTTATATATGTATAATTTGGTGACGAGATATTCTTTAATGGAAAAAATAAAGATCAGAACTATATAACTACTAATAAGTCCAGATGGTATAGGTACATTATAACTGTAACAACAAGTAGGAGCAATAGAATTCCTGTGGAATCTCAAGATGGCACGGTTAAGAAATGACTAATTTAAAATATTGTAAGTAGGATACTCTTCTATGTAAAAGAGAAAGACATGGAGGTGTACCTATATAAGTGAAATCGAAGCCAACGATTCCTATCTAAAATTTTCCCTAAGATGTTGTCCAACTAATTCTATATTAACATAAATAGCGCACCTTTTTAACACACTTCTCTTCCTAGTTGGAAAATTCCAATAATCATAATGAGAGGGTTCAAATCCAACGAATCTTGAAATTCAGAACAGAGTATAGGCTCGTTATAAACAACCAAATCCATATCCACTAATCAAAAACAAGATTCCACATTCCAACCAAATCACTCTGTTCAACACATAATGTTCCCAAAAACTTGACCCATTACCACTTCACTTCAATATCAAAACCACCACATGTTCATCCAATGGCATCTCCAACTCCAACATTCCAGCCTAATTTATTCTCTTCACAATTTTACATTCCCTAACCCAAACCATCATCCATAATTGCCTTTTTGGGTCCACTCATACATCGATTCAAAAGAAGATTGATAAGTTCTGTATTTGCTAGCATTAATAGCATTAGTATGAAGTTCCCACCAAAATTATAATCTCTTAAAAATTTAATGTACAGGAGACAGAAATATGTATAAAGATAAACCTAATTAAAATAATGGTTCAACCTAGAAACTGGAGATCAACAACAATCTATCCCTAAGTAAAATGAGTACTAGATTAGTGGAATCAGAATATAATTAATCCTGATCAATTGTATACAAATATTTCCCCTTATAGTAATTATTCATATCGAGAATGACAAGGAGTTCCTGTGGTAACCCTCAAATTGCACAATAATTTCCTTGGAGAAAAGAATCAAGCCCCCTTTTCCAAATAATATTGACATTTCTTTCCCAATAATGGATCAAGATAGGTATAAATTTAGAAATGCTAGCAAAAAGATAGAAGTAGATTGCTCATTTTTGATCTTTAAAACTACATGCAAGGCATCAAGGAGGAGAAGAAAGGAATTGTACCTATTGATCTCTCAAATTTGGAGATTAAAATCCTTTGCATGCAGTAGTGGTGTGCTGAAACAACAACTTGTTGTGACTACGGGACAACAATAGCTGAAATTGAAGCTTCTCCAGAACCTCCGGATGTGCCTGGAGATATTCTCCTGCCGTAGCAAGAACAGAGGGGGAAAAAAAAAGAAAAGGCTTCGTTGGGGAATTTGGAGAGAAGCCCTCTATGGTGGAGGCTTGGGACAAATGGAAAATAGAGAGAGCTTATGGTATTATTTATAAGGAAAAGAGGGGTTTTACTTTTAGCCAAGTGGAATAAGGATGAAAGCTACGTGGGAGTTGCTGGCTGCCGTTGTCTGTATTTGATTAATAAATTTTTTTATAACAATCAAACAGACGGCTGGTACAATCTGCCGATATAAATTTTAAATTGATTTTTTTAAACAAAAATTCCTTTATTTAGCAAACATAAAAAAATCACTGTATATGAACCTCGGGTTTCCGATTTCGACGGGCAATATCTCGTTTTAACCGTCTCGGAACGACGATCAATATGAGTATAATATTGATATACTTCCGATCGGGTTTGCATCCCCAAAATTTTCGAGATACGGTTTCGGTTGGGGTTTAAATTTTACTATTTAAAAATATCAAACGACCTCCGATTGACGAACGGTCGATTCCGTTGGTCTTGATTCGTCGAATCGGATCTAATGACAATCTCGGTTTGTTTTGCAGTTTCCGAATCTGCGTCGCGGCTTTTTCGCGGCACGCATTACGATGCGGCCGATTTTTGGTCGATTTCACCCGAACAACTTTTGATTCACGATCAATTTATCATTTTAGGTTGTCTTATGTTGCCAGATAACTTTATTGGGTTAATCGGATCCAAATTGGATCGAGTTCAGGTTTACATGGTTCCAGATGTTACATCACAAGACCCTGCGCATTCCTAGCAAACTCCAACCCTAAAAAATATCGTAGGGTGCTAAGGTCCTTAATAACAAATTGATGGCCCAGAAATGCTTTTGCCATCTTTATTCCCTGCATATCATCTCCTGTAACAAGTATATCATCAACATAAACCATGATAACAACAGTACCTCTGGGAGTCTTCTGCATAAGTAAAGAATGATATGCATTTGATCTTTTGAACCCTTGCCATTCAATTAGGTCAGAAAGCTTCTGAAACCATGCCCGCATGCTTTGCTTAATGCCATATATTGCCTTGTGAAGTCTACACACCATCTGACTCTCCCCCTCAGCAGCAAACCTCAGAGGCTGCTGCATGTAGATTTCTTCGTGTAGATCCCCATATAAAAAGGCATTCTTAATATCGAGCTGAAACAAGGGCCAATCACGTACCACATCATCTGAAAGGAGGACACGTAGAGTGGAGTGACGCGCGACTGGAGAGAATGTGTCCATATAATCCACGTCGTATGTCTGAGTGAACCCTCGCACCACCAACCTTACCTGTAATGGTCAAGGATGCCATCTGCGTGATATTTGACAATAAATACCCATTTACAGCTGACAACAGATGCTCCAGGGGGAGCAGAGACCAAGCTCCAGGTACCCCGCGACTGCAGAGCAACCATTTCCTCCTCCATGGCTGAACGCCATCAACTAACCTTCAAGGCATCCTGATAATTCCGTGGTATGTCCACGGTAGATCGAGAAACACAAACCTCTGAAAGTCCCCTGTGAGACGGTGGAAGGAAACCTGTGAAGCAAGCGGATATGAAGGACATATACGCTTCTACTTCCGTAAGGCAATAGGTACATTCAGATCATCAGAAACAATACTCACCAGTATGTTAATCTTCTGCAAAGATCCCTGCACTGGCACATTTTCAGACCCATCGTTAGTAATATCATGTGGACAAACCTGAGGCGTGCGAGATGATTGGCGAGTACCATGAGCAAGGACATGCTAATGGGTATAGAATTTCAGTAAAGGTGAAACTGGTGGTTGTTGTGGTGTAACAACAGGAATTGGTATGGGAGAAGACGGACGCAAAGGAGGAGGTGGCACATAAATCTCATCATTAGATGTAGATGAAGCCAACCTGTCACCTGTAGGAGAGAAATACATCACATACTCAAAAAAGGTGACATCAACACTGACGTAATATGTCCTGCTCAAAGGGTCATAGCATCAGTAACCCTTCTGAGTCCGAGAGTACCCAACAAACACACACTTGACAACCCTAGGTGAGAGCTTGTCAAGTCCCGGAGTCAGCTGGTCAACAAAAGCAACAGAGCCAAAGACACGAGGAGTAAGTGAGAACAATTCCTTGTCAGGAAAAACAACGGAAAGAGAAACTTTCTCACCTAAGATAGAGGATGACATTTGATTCACCAGATAACATGCCATAAGGACTGCATCACCCCAAAAGGAATGGGGAGCACAACTCTGGATAAGTAGAGTCCGAGTGACATCAAGAAGATGACGGTGCTTTCTCTCTGCAACGCCATTCTATTGAGACTTGTAAACACAAGTTGTTTGATGGATAATGCCTCGAGACGAGAAGAAATGTGAATGAGCACGAGTACAAAATTCCAAAGCATTATCCGTTTGCACAAAACTTCACAGTAGAAGAAAAAACATCCTGCACTTCATTTATAAGATTTTTAATCACATCCCTGCTTCAGATTTATTCTTCAACAGGAACACACATGACAATCGAGAAAAGTCATCAACAACAACTAGGTAAAACCTGTGTCCTTGGTTGTCAGGGACACGATTCAGACCCCAAATGTCAACATGAAATAATTCAAAATGGGAGCTACTGCTCTTAGACTCACGACTATGGAAAGCAGATCTGCGATGCTTTCCCAACTGACATGTTTCGCACTGAAAAGAACCCGGTGAATTCTGCGGCAAGATATGACACATCTTCTGAAGAGGGAGGTGGCCAAAGCGAAGATGCCATGTAAAGGGAGAGACTGGTCCACTTGACTGAGAGGAAACGCTAACATAGGGAGTTAGGACCAGACGATAAAGTCCATCCTGCTCATAGTCACAACCAATCACCCTGCCTGTAAGAATGTCCTAAAAAATAAGAGACGATAATTAAAAAATAGCGCGACAGTACAAATCCTTCGTAATATGACTGATAGATAATAAATTCATCGAAAAATCTGGAGCATGCAACACATTTTGTAGACGTATAGAAGACGTCAAACTGATCTCCTCCTATCCAATGATGGGGGAATGGGTCCCATATGCTATCACTACAGTTATCCCTGGTGGAACCACCCTATAGGATGTAAGATTATCTTTGTCTCGGCTTGTAGGCGGCGATGACAGCGAGAGAGGGGAGGGGTGTGGGCAGCGGCGGCGGCGAGAGAGGGGAGGGGCAGCGGCGGCAGTGACGAGGGAGCGGAGAGAAGTGATGGGCGGCTAGGGTTTGGGGTAGGGTTTAGGTTGGCTTTGTTACCATGTTGGAAGAAGAGAATGAATTGTTTATTCCAGAGAACCCTAGGCTCTCTTATATAGAAGGCCAATGAGTAAATTACATAAGATGGATATAAGAAAATAAAAATGGCAGAAAAGTACATGGAACATATAAATATATCTACATTCATGAATAAGCAATTCATTAGACCATTATTTAATATCAAATTTGCAAATAAAATGTCACTATATCTTCACCTTGTTTATTTGCCCCTACCCTTATAGTCGACCGTTAGTAATTGAATTAAGTGCAAGAGTAAATAATCCTCTATATGCTGGATGTATAAACTCTATAAGAGCTTCTTGCAATCCAGATATTTATGCACTAATTATAGAAAATAGGAGTCAATGCTTTGGGATGGAAAAAATCCTATGTGATATTGAGATATTTGATTAACGTTTCTCTATTTTAGCATCACATCGCTTATGTACTCTTTTGACCATCATTCCTCCTATATAAGAAATGGTATGCCACTCATAATAAAATAATCTTTGGATTTTGCCAATATGGTACTAGAGACTAAATGGCTAGATACCCCATCTTAATATGCTACCATCCCCCTATTAAAACGCCAACAACATTGGTCTTCCCTTCACTCTTGCCACAACCGCTTATGATGTCCTCCCTTCTCTGGTCGGCCTTGTACAACATTGCGTTTAGCTCCCTCGCATGCGCTCCTTCACTATGTTGTACATGTGCTTAACGTGTGACGCTACTACTCTCCACCATGCTACCCATGTACAACTGCTCACTGTGTATCACATTGGCTTGGTGCATTCCAATGTTCTGATATGCTAAGGATGGTTTCTTTTAGAAGCAAGGAGAGGTCAGGAAGGGTTCATGTTTGCGTCTATCTAATTTGTTATCATGCCAGTTGCTGTCAGTTATGGTGGTCAAGCTGTGCAGGTTGGGATCGGTATTAGACATAGGGGCATGAACCTCTCCATTCCAGTAATGCAACATGCCGACGATACACTTCTCTTGACTGATATGGTTATGAATGAGGCTAAGGGGATCCTAATTGTCATTGAAACTTTTGATGAACTTTCGAGTATCAAAGTCAATTGAGATAAGTTACAGTAGGACGACTAATTGGATTTGATTTTTTAATTATTTTAAATATATAAATCATTTTTATACTTATATTTTTATGTATTTACGTAGATTTGTACATTTTTTCTATCATAATGAAATAAAAGAAGTAATTGAATTTAAATAAATTATTAAGCATATTAGAATAAGTTTCCTTTTTAAAAAAGCAAAAAATAAAAAATATGATATCTCTAAGCACCAAATCGGTCGACTAGTGGGCCTAGTCGGAATTAGTCAATACTTGGTCGACCAGACCATCGATCGGACTAGTCGGATCTACTAGTCAGGCCAGTCGATCGACTTTTACAACACTGAAGCTACCCAAAAAATTAAGATGTGATGAGATATTTATCCAAGCAATCTCAGCCGAATCTTAAACCTATGGAGTGCATGCATAAGAGTTGAATAGATTATTAAATCGTAGATGGGATAAGTGGAGTCTTTTCGTAGGTGAAAAATGGCCTTGTATGTCTTAGACTCTTAGTCAGCAACTCAACATCCTCTCCCGATGTTGGATCCAAGGGAAAACCTTTATCTTCATAGGGATTCACACAACCCAAATAAACTTACAGTCACGTTCCTTACACCTAGTTGGGTGTTGTTTGAGTGCACAATATGCCTTCTTGGCTGAGAAGTGGCTATCCTACTAGACCTAATGATCCTGCCCCATAGACAGACCCACGAATCTAGAAGAGAGATCTGTCAACTATAAAATCTTGAAGACTTTGATGAGAAAAACCTCAGGAGGTTGACGTTTACCGGTTGTCTAGCCATGTCTCACGCACATACATGCATTAGTCCTGGTTCAATTATCCAACCAAAATCTAAATAATGTCCCATCTCCGATTATAGGTCATACATAGGAGGGTAAATCATGAATCACAACACATCCCTTTCCAGAAGGCTGTCGGTGAGTGATTTGATCTTGGAGGAATGGATGGGTGAGCTGGAAGATCATAGATGTTTCGTATCAAACAACAAGAAAGATCCATCGTACTGCTCTACAACTTAGACAAAAATATTTATATTGACTAATTTTAGCAGGAGTACTTGTTTTGATTAGCAACAACTATACGTGGACAAAATGCGGGCCGGGCCGAACGGACCGAGATTCGAAAACTTATATCTAAAGCCTACCACGGGCTTGCCCATAGGCTCATTTTATTTTTTTACATTGATTTTTTAATGTTATTTGATAAGTAAAAATGATTTTATTACCATCATTTATACTTTATGTAACTAATATAAATAGTTTACATATTACTTGACATGTAAACTATTAAATTTTTGGGCACACACCTATACGGTGCATGCCCTTTTTTCTTTAAAAAACCATTAATTTTATGTAAAACCAGCATCACATATGAAAAACCTGAAGTATATCATATTAATACATGTCTTATCTAGCTTATATATATGTATTTACTTTTAGCGGGCTGAGCTGGGTTGACTCATACCTCAATTCTCTTAGCCCAAATCCGTCACATGAGTGGGGGGGGGGGTCTCGACCTATTTTGCAGGTCTAACAATAGCTACTTTGGCCATCCAATACATCCATTCATTTATCAACATTCATTAACAACATTAAACAACTATTTAAAGCCTTACAATTCATTTTATTAACACATAACTCTCATAATCTACAATCATTCTACTCTTGATTTTTCGCTAACATCTTTATAATGCTAATAGAAAGGCTTTTTTCTTTAAAAAATAGAAGAGACTCTCTTGTGTTTTGTTGGAGTATGCAACAAAAGAGTAATTGAATTCTCCAAGATCTAATTACCTTACTCTCTTATTTATTCCCACGTCATCTATAGGTGAAACTCTGGTCAGTTTGTAGGGCTATATAAGAAGCCCCACACCTGTAACTTTTGAGAGATTCACAATGAGATATTCGACCCTGTGAGGCCTTTACCCATGGTTTCATCCCGTTTCTCATGGAGTTGGGTTCCACGTGAATCTAAAGCGTTCTTATCCCTTCTTTATTGTTCTTCTTGTGGTTGTTTATTTTTGCATTATATTTCAACATGGTATAAGAGCAGTTCGATTTCACGGTTCGAGTATTCGACTTTTTTATTATCTTTATGGTGATTATTGGAATGCAGTTCAATGTTCTTGTTCAAGTTTTGAAGATCACGTTGCCATGTTCCAGAAAGTAATCAGGGTTCCCGATGGAACCCTAATTTTGTGCAGCAACTACATTAACTTCAGGTTCCAGGTCGTCATCAACTTCTCGTCCAGACCCTTAACGACACATGCACTGCTACTAGCCGTCCAGGACTCATTACTAAATGTCGTTTACAACTCCAGACCAAACCTTAGATGAGAGCATGTCTCAAAGGCGACACCATCTCTACAAGATCCGTGGTGCGATGTCACTGGTTTCATGTACAAGCCCCAATCTTTGGAACCCTAAATCTCAAAGAAGAAGCATCTCGCGTATTTGATTTAGGTTCATCTTTGGAACCCTACTCCAAAGATCTGACCCCTATCTTTTGAAATTGTGAGGCTGCAATCAACTCTCCTCTCCTCGACTTCCCTTGATGAGGATGTCATATTTGAGGAAAGCCATCCCTCATGCCCAATCGGCTGATGATCTCCTCTGCAACCCCACTTTCCAACCCTAGGTGACGCGAGAGTGAAACACTAGCGATGGGTTCTTGTCGTGGAACCCTACTCAGATGAAGGAAAAGAGAAAGCAAAGGGGTTCGATACCCTTTTCAGTTTTATGAAAAAAATTTGGGGGGAGAAAGATAGGATGTGTTAGAAAAAAAGGAGAGGGGTAAGGTAGTGGGCTCAATGGGCTACTTCTGAATTAAAAAAGGGGAAAAAAGGAAAGGGAGTTTGGTTGGTTCTGTTGCTTTTAAAAAAGGGGGTCCTAAAGGGAAGTTTGGGTCCAATTGGTCTATATTCAGTAGAGAGGGAAAAAGGGAAACTTTTCGGCCCAAAGATGGGCCACATATACAAAAAAAGAGGCTGATTGAAACAGAGGAAAAGACAAAAAAGGAGATGGCTTAAAAAAAGTTTATTAATGTGGAGAAAGATGAGAAAATAAATGACTTGTCTTACTCAATGAGTCTTGGGTTTCTTATATATGGGAGACCCTAGAGAGGCAAAAGGAGAAAATTACATGGATGCCCCAAAGGGGTTACAAGATTCAATAAATATAAAAAAATAACCCATTAACTCTAACACTCCCCCACAAGTTTGAGCACATCTATGGATTGTGTCAACGTGGAAATCATCCACGAGAGACATTTATTCGATAACGCTTTCGTGAATAAATATGCAAGTTGAAGATCTATGGAGAAATGAGTTGTAATTTTCCCTCCTCATACTTCATCTCGAATGAAGTGACAATCAACTTCAATATGCTTGGTCCGTTCATGAAAAACTAGATTGGTGGCGATGTAGGTAGCAGACTTGTTGTATATAAGGGGACGAGAGTAGTATTATGAAGTCCAAGCTCCTGTAGAAAAGAGATAAGCCGGATAATTTCACATGTCGATTGAGCCATTGCCCTGTATTCTGCCTCTGCACTCGATCTAGAAACCACCGTCTGCTTCTTGCTACGCCATGTAACAAGGTTGCCACCAATAGACATAGCATAACATGTAGTGGATTGTTGGTCCTCATGTGAATTGGCATAGTTTGCATCGGCATAAGCAGTGATATCAGTATGGGCATTGACCCCGTATAAGAGGCATCTCCCTGGAGATTCCTCCAAATACTAGAGGATCAGAAGAACATCCTGCCAATGACTATAGAGATGTCTCTCCATGTGTTGGTTTGCTCTGCTCACAACATATGATATATCTGGCATAGTGACATTAAGGCAAAGCAATTTTCCCACTAGAGTTCTATATCTTGTATTGTCCTTAAACTCAAGATCATTAGATGTAGAATGTGTTCACATTTCTACAGGAATGCCATATGGTTTGCATCTTGGTAGTCCAACCTTTGTAAGAGTATCTAAGCAATACTTCCGTTGTGATAGGTGTAATCCCTCTGTAGTGCGTATCACCTTAATGCCAAGGAAGTAGTGGAGTTGACCAAAGTTCTTCATGATAAACACCTTCTGGAGGAAGGTCTTGGTCTCTAAAATGCCAAATTTATCGTCACCAGTCATTACCATATCATCAACATAGATGACTAGTACAATCGCACCAGTGGACCGTTGTCTGACAAAAACAGAATAGTCAGATGTCATCCTGTAGAAACTGAAAGAGCTGATCTCAGTAGTAAGCCTATCAAATCAAGCATATGGACTCTGCTTTAGGCCATAAGTGACATTATGAAGTCGGCACACATGCTCACCCTCTACTGAGCAACCCGGTGGCTGCATCATGTAGACCTCCTCGAGGTCATCATAGAGAAAAGCATTCTTCACATCTAGCTGAAAGATGCGCCCATTCTTATTAGAAACAATAGAGAAAATAGTGTGATAGATCCCATCCGAGACACTGGAGAAAATGTCTCAAAATAATGCACGCCATAAGTCTGAGTAAAGTCCTTTGCTACAAGCCTGGCCTTCAATCTGTCAATAGAATCATCATGTGACTGTTTGGTCGTGAAGACCCATTTGCAAGTGACAGGCTTGGCACCACGTGGACATGGTATAAGATCCCACATGCCCCTGGATGTGAGTGCATCCGTCTCCTCATCCATGGCCTTTTTCCAACCATGGTCCTGTAATGTAATAGGATGATCCTAAGGAGTAGAAGTAGCCATCAAAGCATCTGCAAATGACATGTCACAACTGAATAGACCGTCACAACTGAATAGACCGTCAATGGAAGTAAAATGTGACATGGGATGTATAATACATTGCCTTTTGGTCTGCCGCAGAGTATAAGGAGTTCTGGTGGAGCATCTAGATCTATCGTAGGAAGGATATTCGAAGAGGGTACATCATCCTACAAATAAGGAACATGTAAGGGGATCGGGTCAGAAATGCACTGTGTTTCCTTTTGTAGACAATGGGCGGTGGTGGAAGCTCCATGGGTATGCTACTAACATATTGAGTAAAGTAGCTAGTATGTTCCAAAAAGATGACATAATTAATTATATAGTAACGATGACATGTAGGATCGTAGTATTTGTACCCCTTTAAGAATATCCAAGGAAAACACATTTAATAGCATGAGGAGATAATTTATCTGTAGTCTGAAAATTGGGTACGAAGGCCGTGCAACAAAAAAACCTCAATAGAAGTGGAAAAGGTTCCTCACCAGGAAACAATAGAGAGAAATGTGTTACCCACTTGAGGATTGAAGACGGGACCCTATTGATGATGTATATGACAATGAGAACATCATCCCCCAATGGGTTTTGGGAACCTTCATGTGGGTAAACAAGGTACGAGTACTGTCCATAAGGTGGTAAAGCTTCCTTTCTGCTATCACATTTTGTTGTGAGGTATACGAATATGAGGTCTGGTAAATGGCCCCTTGAGTGAAAAAGAAAGATACCAAGTCCTGTTAAGTGAACTCAAGAGTTGTCAGTCCTGATAGTTTGAATACATATAGAGAAAGATGTTTTAATTAGCTAAAAGAATGACTTGACAATGTTATTAATTTTGGAGTGTTCCTTGATCAAATAGACCCAAGAAGACTTGTTGTAATCATCTACAAATACTGCAAAGTATATATGACCTGCAGTAGTATGAACATGATAAGGACCCCAAATATCACAACGGACTAAAGAGAAAGGTAATAATTGGCGTGGCTCAGTCATAATTGGAAAAGAAGTTCGATGGTATTTGCTGAACTGATAGAGTTCACACTTAAAATGTTTCAAAGATGACAATTCAGGAAACATTTGGGAAAAAACTTTGTCAGATGGGTGACCAAGGCGTAAATGCCATATGAACGTGTCAAGTGACACTGAGGTAACACCTGTAAAGATTGAGTCAACGGGGATACCAAGGTAGTAAAAGCCATTCTTCTCATGTCCCCCCACCAAATTGCATCGTCTGGATGTCCTGTAATAGTAATAGTCATTAAAAATCACACGACAGTTCAATTCAACACATAGTTTATGAGCTGACAATAATCTCATAGGAAAATCAAATGCACTGTGAGCGCCAGAGAGAATGAGCTTAGAGGAGAACTCCATAGTCCCAACAATGGTAATAGGAGAATGAGCACCATTGGCCAATCGAACCGACTTCATCGTGGAAGATGGTTGAGAAGCGGTCATAAGATAGTCTTCTCCAATCAAGTGGGTAGATGCACCCGAGTCAATGATCCATGCTGGTGTCGAGAAAGAAGCAGAGTTGGCTATAATATCTGAAGTAGTAGCTAGATGTGTGGTAGCGGTAGTCGTCCTTGGAGTAGAGTTCTGCAGAACCTTTATAGACAGTGATGACTGCCGACAAACACCTTGAAGGTTCGAGACCAGAGCATGTAATTCTCTGTGCCCTTGAGTTTGATAGAAGTTCCATGTATTATCATAGAAGACCTAGTGTACAAGGATTTGGTCTCAGTAGGAATCAGTGCCATCGTGGTCTGGTAGATAGTTCAAGAAGTAGAGTTATTTATTCAATCACACATATATGTGACTAGATCAAAAATTTCAACGTTCTGGAGGGGTTGGAATCATTCTGACAGCAACAAATGAGGATTGGAATCGTCCTGCCAGCAACAAATAAGGGTTGAAAGTGCCTTGGAATTAGCCGTTGTAGGTGCTCATGGCACCTAGAAGCCGTGCAACAGGTCTAGGGAGGCCTGCCACCTGTTGAGAAATAACCCGGATGTGGCCAGGCAGTCTGAACGACAGTACTGGAGGTGCTGGAGGGGTTCCACGACGATTCTGGAAACTGCCAGAGGGCTGGAATCAACAACCCAATGGTGGCTTAGGGCTTGGAGACATGGAGTCGAAGGGCTTGGAGGGGCTCCGGCGAGACCTCTCGAGGGTCCTGGTGGACATACAACGACCTTGGAGGACCATGCGAGGCCTCTTGCGGCGGTGCTGTACAGCAACACCTACATGCTAGGGCTCGGATGAACCTATGGGGCGTCAGCATGGGTGTTGCAAACTTGTGCGGTGGAGCGGAGGGCGTTGCAGTCGTGCGCGGTGGTAAGAGGTGCCCTGCGTTGGATCCTAGGGAGAGGGGAGGGACCATGCGAGAGCTTGGTTGGCGGTGGCGGTGAGAGTTAGGTTAGAACACCGGTCTAGGACCGGTGCTTTGATACTATGTAGAGAAAGATGGGAGAATGAATGACTTGTCTTATTCAATAGGTCTTGGATTTCTTATATAGCATGAAACCCTAGAGATGCAAAAAGAGAAAATTACATGGATACCCCAAAGGGTTTACAAGATTCAATAAATATAAAGAAATAACCCATTAACTCTAACAATTAAAAAAACCAAGAAAAAAATTGCATGTTCTACGTTGTTTCTCCCAACTTGATGATCTATGTTCTTATTTTGAAAAGTATGTTAGAAAGGGAGAGTTAAAGCATGACATATTCTTTATCTGAGCTTTCTTTTGTGTCCATCATCCTCTACTCGTGGCTCCTCAAAAAGAGATATCATCTCCATGCTCTATATAAGAGAACCGACTCCATGCCCCGTAAGATATGAGAGAAGTCATTCTCAGAGTTCGCTTATAGGAGAGGCCCAACTCTCGTGATTCGTGTATGAAAGACAACCACTCTACTTATGATGTTTGACATCAACCATTCTAGAAGGACTTCTATTATACCCATCAACATTATGAAGACCAATACTCCGTCTCATCTATTGCATACCAGTCGTCTTCACTGAGCATCGACTTTTGCATAGGTTTCCTACTAGTGTGATTACTCTTCGTGTTAGTCTTCTCCCAGGGTGACTCTACTCCAAGCCATCCTAGTCGTCGTAGACCCGTCCTTACGCGGGTCTCTCCCTAGAGTGACTCTGCTCCAGGTACGTCCTGTTTATCGCAAACCTATCCTCTTGCGGGTCTTTTTTTAGCAGCAACTACTCCAAGTGGGTCTCCTCCCGTCTCTCTCAGATGTATCGAGTGAAGATGTATCGTTTATATTTCTTTTATTGCAAGCTGCAACTTTCTCAGCTCCAGCTTCAACGGGAGTATTAGAGTATGTAATAGATGGGTAATTTGAATTTTGATCTATCCAATATCCAATTACCATGCTCTCCTACTTAGTCCCACATCACCTAAAAGTAGAAATGCAAACAGACGAATTCATATACGTATATAGGTGTTACCATATCCTTATCTATTTTTAAATGCGAATAAAGATATTGACGGATATAAAAACTATGTTACCATATTTTTAAAAAACGGTTACGAATGTAAAACGAATATTGATTGCGCACGGATAATATTAGAAATACTTTATACATTAGCTTAAATATGCATATATTGTATAGATGCACATCCTATAAATATATTAAATATGTTTATATCATAATAATTGCACCGAATAAGGTGAAAGAAGGTATAGAACTATGTTATATACGATTAAAAATAAATCTACAACTATATTTATATATGAAAATGAATACACGAATACAAATGTTAGTAGATATCAAAGTGATATCCATATATGTATCCATTTTAAAATTGATACGGATACATACGTCGAAATATGTATAAAACGGATAAGGCAACATATCGGATACATATATATTCGTATTCATTTGCATCCCTACCTATAAGTGCTACTTTGGTATATATGTGGGCCTATAAGAAAGCCCAACACCCTTGTAACCTTTGAGAGATTCATAATGAAGTACCCGGTCTTGTGAGGCCTTGTTTCATGATTTCATCCCGTTTCTCATGGAGTAGACTTCCACGTAAATCTTGAGCATTCCTATCCCTTCTTTATTATTCTTGTTTTGATTATTTGCTTCCACATTATATTTCAACATGTTCAACTCCATTACTTACAAAAGAAGAGGAAGAAGATGTGTTTTTAGCATTTATTCTTCACTACATCAAATGTTGGGGCGATTGATTTGTAAGATCACGTATTTAATTTACGTCATGTTGCATCACATATATTTGAGGTGGTGAATATTTTTGTTCATGTACCCGATTGCGGGAGCTCCTCCTCCATTTTGGAAGAGAAGTTTGATTATAGAGTTTTTTTTAAGATTGCAAGATATACATGATGAGGAGCTACTATTGTTGAATGCAACTTGCCAGTGGAAAGGATCGTGTGATTCAAGTAGTTTTAAGTTTCGAGTCAAGACTACTCAGGTTGAGTTTTTTTACCTGGTTAGGTTTCCTCATAAAAGTATCTGTGTCTACTTGTAAATCCTTAAACCTTGGTCTTGACGTCATTTCATCCTTGGATTTTGGTCCAATTCTCGTCATTACTCGAAGAGTGGCTCATCAATCTCTGTGATTGACGATGTTAAATGTATGAAAATTATTAAGATTTATGCGATTGACGAGTAAATCTGAGTGCCAAAAGAATGGGATATAGTTTGTATATTGCATATAAATTCTTGATATGCCTTGAATCATAACCATCTGATCCACGTTAAAGAACCATCTGATGCCCTCCCTCCCCTTCTCTCGAGCCACCATAAGCCTTGAGGGAGGGGTTTCTAAGGGGGAGCAGGTGTGCCCCCTTGCAGAAATAGCAATGGAAGCGCCCCCATCCCGATTTTTTTTCTTATATGGGTATTCGTATCAGTCTAACTTTGGAATCTGTTTTGTACGGGAGCACTACATAAACTCCCTAGGGTTAGGGCTCTCTATATCCTCTGTATTTTTCCTTCTCCACACAATGAAATCGATCGTCGACCCAATGTTGTAACCTAGTTACGGGTGAACCTTGTAAATCCATGAGTTTTCGTGCTTGCACGACTGATCGTGTTTGTGCGTAGTTCCGCGATATGCAATACTTGGAAAGTGGCTTATCAATCTCTTTGCTCGGGGATATTAAATGTATGAAAACCGTTAAAAGGTCTTGGATTGATGAGTAAATCTGAGTGTCAAAAGAACTGAATATAGTTTGATACTGCCCATAAATTCTTGGGGAATGTACCTTTATTTATTTTTTTTGAAAGGAATGTACCTTTATTTATATACTAATAAAACACATGAATTTAAAGGAGTTCCAAAACAAGTAATTAGAACAACCAGAATATAATATAATAGTATTTTCGTACAACAAAACATTTTGAAAGTGTTGCAAATCACGGAAGCAAACATGCATAAACAAGATCAATCAAGCGAGACACAGACACACCAATTTACAAGGTTCACCCATAACTGGGTTACGCCTTTGAGCGGCGACAATCGATTTTCACTATGTGGAGAAAGAAGTAAGTACAAAGGATGCAGAGAGCCCAAACCCTAGAGGAGTTTATATACTACTCCCATACAGATGGATCCCTGCGTATGGATAACGTTTTTAAACAACATTGGGGATGTACTTGTTTGCAGTAAGGTGAACATGCATAACATTTCAGATAACAGCGGATTTAGAAATTTAATGTGACTTAAGTTATACTGGTTAAGATATGAAATGCACCCATACATACACAATATGTTCTTTCATACATACTCCGAAAACATGGAAATTGCAGTGTGATGCCATGCTCTTAATTAGTAAATGCTGTGGAATGTCTTTGGTGGACCCAATCTTATGAGAAGGCTTTGCAAATTATCTTGTTGAAAATAGTGAATGGTTGAGTAATTAAATCTATCAAATATCCAATTAGTAAATTGACTAAACGCTTCACTATTCTTAACATCAAAATTCCAACAATATTTGCATAAGCCATCTAACGTCATTTATTAAGCTTTGCAAGACTGTTTGGATGTGAACATTTGTGAAGCATGATTTATTCCATCATCATCTTTTAGTAATAACTGATATTCTTTACAACACCATCATGAATTGATTGGATTGTTTTGGTACCATAATGTTTTCACATTTACATTAAACTACTTGTCTATTTTCCAGGTACAACGAAAACTACAACTCCGCATCGAGGAGCAAGCTATATGCTTGCAGAAACTCTTGGAACAACACCAGAAAGCGAGCAATTCACATGCTTCTTCTTGTGACTCTCCTTTTGAGCTACAATCTACCTCAAGCTTGCATCTAGAATCCTCGATGCAGCCTGATTCATCTTCACTTGCAGAAGCAACAGAATGCATAGAAAGATCTGTCATGTATCCAGCAGGGCAAAAGGAAGAGCTAAATATTGACGCGGAGGCTGCCACATCTCCGAAACAGAAGAAGCCTAGATTGGAGGGTTAGCTTGAGGATGCGGGGAGAATCAGAGTTTGCTAATCGATGATTAAAACAGATTGTGTAAGTCTACGGCGTGCATTATCTTTCATTGGGCTTGTTGTCTAGACTCTAGTAATTGTTTGCATTCATATGTATATAGTCGAATAGAAGATTGGAATTCTGAGTAGAAAGTAGTCATTTTTTAGTTCTTAATGAAATGGCTATTTGGGTTTATCTTCCTGCTTGCTAATGTAAGATACCCTTTTTCTATTATAGAGAAATCCTGAGGTAAACCCATTGAAATCTTAATGTATTTCTTACTCTAGGTCTTTGGTAGATAATGCAGCGTGTTTTAATGTAGCCTCCCGATTTTAATAACGGATTGGCATTAGGCGGGCAGATGTAAATTGAATTTTGACGCCATTATGGGGACAGCTATATTTGAGATGTAACACCCATACCCCCAAATATAGTACCACATATAAAGCTCACGAAGTGTGAGTGTGGTTTATAAGTGGTGGGGATTACTACTTGAAAACTTGGGCTTAAGCATTTTGGGTGGTTGTTAACAGGTCCATTTGGGCCCATACCCAACAAGTTGTCCGGGCTAGTTTTCCTCGATAACGGACCGGGGACCTCAGCCCGGGACGTTACAAATGGTATCAGAGCCAATTTCCCTCTGATAGTGGAAAGGGCTACCCGAGAGATGGAGCCACCCCTACAAAGAGATGAGGAAATGGCTACCCGGAGCGTGCGGCCGCCACTGTCACTGGGAATAAGTGATGGGCCATGTCGCAACGAGGACGTTGCGAATATAAGTGGGGGAGGTTGTAACACCCATACCCCAAAATATATACCACATCTAAAACTCACGAAGTGTGAGTGTGGTTTATAAGTGGTGGGGATTACTACTTGACAACTTGGGCTTAAGCATTTTGGGTGGTTGTCAACGGGTCCATTTGGGCCCATATCGAACAAGTTGTCAGGGCCAGTTTTTCTCGATAACGGACCAGAGACCTAAGCCCGGGACGTTACATGAGATAAATATTTGCATATTCTTCCGGATTAAGTTGTCAGTTGTACATTCTAATCATAGAGTTGCATTGGAGTTTGATTTGAAAGGGACAACATACATCGTGGCTTCAATTTTCAACTAAATTCATCTGATTTTTTTTCTGAAATTTCCATTTCTATAGGTCACCGAAATTGAAATGCTACTTTATTTCTTTTTCAGGGTTTTCAATAAAATATTAACAAAATTTCATCAAAATTGCATGCCATTTCGACGAAACAACAAAAATAAGGGAATCTACCCTTCTACATTCATCGAAATAATGAATTTTTACTTATTTATTCATCGATGTGTTGAGTTGTTAGAGTGCTTTACATTGTTTGAATAAGTTTCTTTAGTTAATTTCTAAATTTTAGTTCTAAAACCAAATCTAATCGGTTAGACACAAGATTGAAGAGTTAAATTCAAATTTTAACTGAAAGAGCTTTATATTTTTTTGTTCATCATTTTGATATATATATATATGTTTTGATTAGTAGTTATTGTATCACTTCATTCTTATTGAAGATACGATTATCTTAGCCTTTGTTTCTAGTTTATCATATAGTTCTGACTCTAGGCAACGTTTTATATTTTTGGAAAAAGTCAAGTTTAGACTCACTTCCAATAGTTCCGATTTCATCAAAATTGTCCGAAATTTTTCTTTCTAGAATTGGCAAAACGAAACTGAAATCCGAAATTTAAGACATTGCTTTTGTGCGGCTTCTCTGTACTACAAGGCTGCGTGGTTGTGCGGGTATTAGGTTAATAGCAACCTTCCAACTCTTGTGACTGTAAGTATGCCTACTATGAGGTTGGATATAGATTAGACTTATGAATGCTACGCAGTTTTTTGGTGTTAATTGATTTGCTTGAGTTTTGTATAGCATATATGCCATATATTTTACAATCACAAGCTATACAATGCCTCTATAGACATATATGTCAGAAAGATTTCTGTTTGTGTGTCTATGTGTGTGTGTCTTATTTATTTCTAAAATATTTTTTTCTAAGTTGAAAGTATTTTGGTTAGATAAACGTTCTAAACTATCATTTTGATCTTCAATTTCTTACATAAGATATTTTTTTGCTAGTATTCTATGCTGACCTATGTTTTTCTCTATTATTATTGCATGTGTCACCATTTTCTTCATTTTCAAGAGGTGAAACCAATGGCTTCTAATTTCAGTTCCAAATCTGGTTCTGGTTGCGAGCCGTATATTACTTTTTTGATAATTGGAGCGATTGGATGAAAATTTAATGTAACATATCATGTTAATATCTTACTATTATAAAAAATGTGTATTCCTATCTCATTTATTGAGTTAACGCATATTAGAAATCTTAATTTTAGAAAAAAAATAAGTTTTCAAGTAATTTCTCTAATTTCCGACCATTTCACCGAAATTCCACCGAATTTCTCTTTGTATGCCTACCGAAACAAAATCGAAATCTGACATTTAAGGCCTTGCCATCTTTCAATTAAAACTCTAATTTAAGTGTTATGTATGATATTAAGAAACAATCTTATCACTGGACTTACGGATGCTTATCTTGTTTTCTTTTTTGTTCATGGAAAAAAACAAGTTCACCTAGACTGAATTTCGTAACATGTTTTCACATACCCACATATACTTAGGTGGTATACTGATCCAAGGTTACAACAGAACTTTAGAGAGGTGATGAGTTAGTGTATTCAATATCCACATTCAGGTTGGATGGTCATTTGATGTTTAAAGGTCATAGGTATAAGTCTAGATCATAAATTTGTTCAGATAAAAAGATTAGCCAACAATAAATATGAAATACTATCATTAAAGAGAGATTGATTAAGGACCTCCAACATGCAACCACTCTGAAAAAAGCCTTGGGCAGAATACACATTTCTTGCAATGGGCTTGAGTAAGTCAATGTCATCCATATATGAAAAATGTAACAATCAATTTGAATATTGTAAAGGTATGATAATTTTTCTGTACCCACTTATTGGTCTAGTGGTAGTACAGTGTGTCTACCATACAAAAGATCAGGGTTCAAATCCCACTCTTGTAGGTATTGATGTAGAGGCTGCATCGATCTCAAAACAAGTAAAGTCTAGATTGGAGGATTAGATTGAGTTTGTTAATCATTGCTTACCCTGATCATGTCTATGCGGGCTGTATATTTATCTTTCTTTTGGCTATGATATCTAGACAACTGTATTACTAGTCTGTAAATATTGAAGCAGAAGATTGGACTGTTAAGACGAAAGAGTTGCCATCTTTTTCACTTAGACAACTGTATTACTAGTCTGTAAATATTGAAGCAGAAGATTGGACTGTTAAGATGAGAAAGTTGCCATCTTTTTCACTTAAACAACTGTATTACTAGTCTGTAAATATTGAAGTAGAAGATTGGACTGTTAAGATGAGAGAGTTGCCATCTTTTTCACTTTGACAACTGTATTACTAGTCTATAAATATTTAAGCAGAAGATTAGACTGTTAAGATGAGAGCTGCCATCTTTTTCACTTCCACATAAAATGACCATTTGTCTTTGTTTCCAACTTACTAATGTAGAAAACACTCTTTGAGATGACGTAGTCACTTTTGAGGTAAACCTAGGGAAATTCTGTTGGGTATTTTACTTTCTAGTCCCAATTTTGGAGCTGCACTTTGCCCCTTCTATAGGGGCATCTTTGCAATATTTCACCAAGTTCGGAGACCTACTCGGTTCCCCCACTTCCAGGGACCAAAATCCCCAATCATAGGTCTCAATCCAAGGGGCGACGCACAACAGAAGCTCCTCCATTCCAGCCGTTTTCAAGGGCATAGACGAGCAACAACAAGGGTTTTGTAGAAACCCATCTTCCTCCATTTTCCTTCGCACGAGAGAGCGAGAGAGGAGCTGCAGCTTGGAGCTCAGAGGAGCAACAGATAGAGCTTGAGAGGGTGCAGGAGCAGCCTGATCTCGGAAGGAGAAGCGGGGAGTTGCTGTGGATGACCTCAAGGAGCCGAAGCTGTCATTTTGGGTCTCCATCCGGGAGCCCACAGGGAAGCCACTATTCCTCTTGGATTTGAGCACATTTGGTATTTAGATACCTAGGGATAATTAGTTGATTGTTGAAGAATTATCCATTGTGCTTGTGGACTATATCTCGATTTTGTGGGGCAACAAATCTGAGAAGAACATTTGGCTTCATTTGACCTAGTAGAATCGTTGTCGGTCTTGCCCCATGGTTTTTCCCTTGCTCACATCAAGTAAGGATTTAAATGTAAAAATCTTTGTCCCATTTGGTTGCTTGTTGTGGTTGCTTGTGCTAGCTTGATTATCATCATTGCCATTTTGAGTTCCCGCATGGGGAACACATTGTTGTGCCATCTTTGCTGTAGGATGGAATTTGGGGATACTCCTACTCCTTGTGATATTCCCAACAAATGGTATCAGAGCACAGGTTGTGCAAGATGGACAAAATGATGGGGGAACGATGATTAAGCTTACAAGTAGCAATTGAAAGATTTGGAAAGCCAAGATGGAAGACATTTTATATTGCAAGGACCTCCACGATCCGGTAGAGGGCGATAGCACCATGTCAGAGTATATGTCTGCGGGTGAATGGACAAAGTTGAATTGAAAGGCCATTTGCAATATTAGAAAATGGATTAACATGTAAGTTTTCCATCACGTGTCGAAGAGACAAATGCGAAGGAGTTATGGGACAAGTTGTCTGAACTCTTTGACTAGAAGACTGTAGCCAACAAGGTTTTCTTGATTAGGAAGCTGGTGAACTTGAAGTATAAGGATGAGATCAATGTGGCAGAGCATTTGAATGACTTCCAATGCATCATCAACTAATTAAGTTCCATGGGTCTGGTACTTGATGATGAGCTGCAGTCACTTCTCTTGTTGGGTTCATTACCAGACAGTTGGAAGACCCTAGTTGTCACTGTGAGCAATTCTACGAAGGATAGCAAGTTGATCATGCCTATAGTCAAGGGTAGCCTCTTGAATGAGGAGATCATGCATCGCTCATTCGGAGAGACATCCTGCTCTTCACATGTGTATGCAGTCAAGAGGAGAGGAAGATCCAGTAGAAGAGGTAAGTCACAAGAAAGGCAGCAATCGAGGGACAAGTCCAACGATAGAGGAAAGTATCACCATTGCCAGAAGCCTGATCTCTGGAAGAGAGATTGTAGGATTTGGAAGATAGAGCAAGCTGAAGCCAAGAAATTTCAGAAGAATGAAGATGGGAATGTAGCTGCAGTTGTGACAGATGACAATGCAGATGAGGTGATTCTCACTATTCAGGATCAGTGCTTGCATGCATGGATTGATTTGGAGTGGGTTGTTGATACGACCACCTCCTATCATGTAACTCCACACAGAGAGAACTTCACCACTTACACCAAGGGTGATTGTGGATGAGTTTTGATGGGTAACGAGAGTTACTCTAAGATCGTGGGCTTGGACACCATCTCAATTCAGACTGATGTTGGGTGCTCAATGACTCTGCAGAATGTAAGGCATGTTCCTGATGTGCAGCTTAGCCTTATATTTAGTTCACAACTAGATAGTAAAGGCTACCATCCGAGGTTCGACGCCAACAAGTGCAAGATTAGCAAGGATTCTCTCATCATGGCTAGAGTCAGTTTGTGTTGCACACTCTATATGACTAGAGTGAAGGTCATGGATGGCAGTTTGCATGCTAGTGAGGCAGACACATCAGATTTGTGGCACGGTCAGCTTGGACACATGATCCAGAAGGGCTTGCAACTTTTGAGGAAGAGACAGTTGATCCCTTACCACAATGGCATCACACTATCTCCTTGTGATGCATGTGAGGTTGGGAAGAGCAGGAGTGCACCCTTCAGAGTCAGATCGAAGGTGAAGGGAGACCTTCTATAGCTGGTTCACTCGGATGTTTGTGGTCCCATGGACACAACCTCCTTTGGAGGCAACAAGTATTTTGTTACCTTTATTGATGATGCATCTAGGAAGGTGTGGGTATATGTACTGAGGACGAAGGATCAAGTATTTGATTGCTTCAAGAAGTTTCATACCATAGTTGAGCGTGAGACAGGGAAATTATTGAAATGTTTGTGCACGAATAATGGGGGAGAGTATGCCTCCCTTAGCTTTCAGGGCTACTGTGAAGAGCACGACATCAGGCATGAGAGGACGGAGTCAGGCACACCCCAGCACAATGGTCTTACTGAGAGGATGAGTAGGACCATTATTGAGAGAGTTCGTCGTATGTCGAAGACAATGAAGTTGCCTAAGACCTTTTGGGCTGAGGCGGTTTGCACCGCATGTTACTTGATCAACCGATCTCCATCGATTCCTTTGGGCTTCGAGAAAGAATTATACAGGGGGAAAGGCATGCTAGGAAGTCAGCTTTCTTTGTTCTCAAAAGACAAAGACTCAACCCCAAAACAAATCAGAACTATATATTCTGCCTGGCATCACTCACTCGGAGGTATGGTATCTGGAAGGATTGACTGTGTTCTTCCACTTATATTGTCTTCGAAATCCCTGGTCAAAGCATTCACCTAGGATAACAGGTGAGGATTTCCTAGTAGGGTGAAAGGGGGAGTAAAAGTTCAAGTGCGTCACTGGTTAGTCTTTGACCTATTTGTCGGGGTTCTTTCTTCCACGGGTAAAGAGCCGCGGAGCATGGGGACCGCTAAGGTTTCATAGTTGTTCTCAGTCCTATTATATCACTATACCTCTGGAAGGATACCTAATGAGCCTATCCAAGTGAGTTATACCTAGTCAGAGCTATGCCTAGCCATGCAGAGCTATGCTTTTTTGTTTAGGCGAAACTCTCAACTGCGGGAAAGACTATTTGCAGCTTCCCATTACATAAGCTCCTTCTCTCGCGTCATATAGTACTGTATTTCTCTGCTAATATGAAAAAGTACCTCAAAATTGAATCAAATCAAGCCCATTAAATATCAACCCTCCTGCTCAATCCTTTTCCCCTGACCAAGATCAAATCAAAGAAAATACAAAATTCCGCAAACAAAGGGGGTATAATTTATTTTGTACTATGTTCGAGATATGTTCTATCAACTCCTACCCATCAACTCTTCTAGACTAGACTTTGATTGGGGTTTTTAACCAACTTCGGATATATTATAAGGAATTAACATATTTTTACAAAAAAAATAAAAATGGAGGTATATATATATATACAACTATATGAATAAGTATGTATATTCCGGAACATGCTTGGACATGAAATGACCCCTCATATGCTCATTTGAGGGTATTGAATGCAAAGAGTATGCATTGGTAACAAAGTAGCAGATGAAGAAGTTGGATGACAAGGTTGTACCTTATATCTTTGTTGGCTATGGAGATCAGGAGTTTGGATACCGTCTTTGGGTTCCAAGGAAGAAGACTGTCACCAGGCACATGTATGTGATCTTCTATGAGAATTTGATATTAGTTGCAGACAACATGAGAGTGGTGATGCAGATGAGATTTTCATGGATGATGACAGTGATGATGATACAGATCCCTCTCCAATACAAGGTAAATGTGAGGAGGATGGGCAGCTAGAGCAACACGAACGAGATGCAGACCCCATTGATGCAGGTCCAGGGGACCTAGGGCGGGGTGATCAAACTTATCCACATGCGACATAACATAGCCTCAGGTCAGGAGATCTGAGAGAGTACGCCAGCCATCATCCCATTACCCCACTTCCAGGTATGTGATGCTTACAGATACATGTGAGCCATATACTTTTGAGGAGGCACATGAGCATAAGGACAAGGGTCATTGTTGCGATGCAATGAATGAAGAGATGCTATCTCTCAAGAAAAATCACACTTATGACCTTGTTGAGCTTCCTAAAGGCAAGAGAGATTTGAAGAACAGATGGGTATACAAGCTGAAGTCTGATGATAGTGTTAAGCAAGTAAAGTACAAGGCCATATTGGTGGTGAAAGGGTTTGGTCAGAAAGGGGTGGACTATGATGAGATCTTCTCTCCATTGGTGAATATGAATTCAGTGAGAGTGGTGCTAGGACTTGTTGCTAGCATGGACCTTGAGCTGGAGCAGATAGATGTGAAGACATCGTTTCTTCACGGTGATTTACAAGAAGAGATATACATGGAGCACCCACAGGGATTTCAAGAAAAAGGAAAAGAGCACATGTTTTGCAGGTTGAGGAAGAGTCTCTATGGCTTGAAGCAAGCCCCGAGACAGTGGTACTTGAAGTTTGATGCTTTCATGGTAAAGCAGGGCTTCAATAGGACAACAACCGATCCGTGTGTATATGTACGTCGTCTTCCCAATGACAAGTTCGTCATTCTTTTGATCTGCGTGGATGATATGTTGATTGTAGGTTATGATTCCAACTTGATTGCAAAGCTCAAGAGAGAACTCTCCAAGGAGTTTGAGATGAAAGATTTGGGCAGGGCAAGCCACATCCTTTGGATGCAGATTACATGAGACATGAAGAAACACATGTTGTGGTTGTCACAAGAAAAATATGTTGAGCGTGTGCTAGAGCCGTTCAACATGAAGAATGCGAAGCCTATCAGCATGCCTTTAGCCTCTCATTTCAAGCTGACCAAGGAGTTATGTCCATCCACTTCTGAGGAGAAAACAGAGATGGCCAAGATGCCATATCAGTCCGCAGTTGGGTGCCTCATGTACGTCATGGTCTGCACCAGACCTAACATAGCCCACGCTGTGGGCGTGGTGAGTAGATTCATATCCGATCCAGGAAAGGATCATTGGGAGGAAGTGAAATGGATCTTGAGATACTTGAGAGGGACCTCAAATATGTGCCTTATGTTTGGGAGGTCAGATCCCAAACTATGTGGTTAAACTGATGCATATATCGCATGAGACATGGACCAGAAAAAATCTACATCATGGTACATTTTCACATTTGCAAGGAGAGCCCATGCCATGGCAATCCAAGCTACAGAAATGTGTTTTTCTCTCAACTACTGAGGCAGAATACATAGCATCAGCAGAGGTTGGGAATGAAGTGTTGTGGCTACAACGCTTTCTTGGTGAGTTTGAATTGGATGACATTGAGTATTCTTGATCATGACAGTTATGATTCGTGTCTTAATTTATCTCGACCTCTTCAAGTCAATCTTTGATCCAAATATCAATATTTTGACTTTGTGGTCAACATTTTGACTTTGTCAACATTTGAACAATTGTGTCATAACATGAATCAGAGTCAACATTTTGACTTTTCATGTCAATATGTTGACTCTTAGGTCAACACTTTGACGTGACTACTTTGTGACGTACAAACCTCTTTTCCCATGTAGATGACCTGCATCAATAGGTAAGTCGGAGATCAACCTTTAGAGAACAAATGGCATATCTTTCTCGAATTGGAGATCAATCTTGAATATCACATGATGAAGTCAGTTGTGTCCTCTCAGCTCCATGGTATTCAAGATGAGTATTGTACATAATCCCTAATTATACAAGGGATCATAATGAAATGCAAACATAATCATTCAACTCATATGAATTAATAACTTTCATTGCATTAATGGGTCGCCAAAAGGCTTACAAGTCCCAACACATGTTTGGGTTAACTCGGGCCATCCCATGGGCCAACTATTATTATTTTGGAATTTTATAACTTGTGCCCCTCCGAGATATCGCAATATCAGTTATGCCCCTATCTTTTTGGTAATATCAGTTGTACCCCTCACTTCTTGCTATTTTATCACTTGTGCCCCTCGGGTTAGTGACCGTCCATCTACAGTACAAACGGACGTTAACCTTGAGGACATAAGCGGTATTAAGTTTTAAAAAAGGATTATATGGTCACTTTATATCCTCTTCTTCTTCTTCCTCTTCCCCCATCCTCTTCCTCCTCCTCCAACCTCCACCTCCCTCTCCGGCCGAAACTCCTCCCCAACACTCACCTCCTCCCAGCTCCGCCCCGAGCTCCCCGCACCTCCGTGCCTCTGCCCCCGCCCCGCGCCGCGCCTGCCCCTCCCCCGCGCGGCCCCTCCCTCGCGCCTACCCTCCCCCGTGCCGCCCCTGCCTCTCCCCGTCCTCCCCGCGCCGCCCCTGCCCCGCGCCTTCCACCCCTCACTCCCCTCGCGATCGATCACCCCGTCCGAAGCCCCCCGCCCCCGCGGTCGATCTTGACTTGCATCCCCCACATCCGTGCTTGAGGTCAGACCTGCAACACAACTCCCCCCCCTTGCTCCCCTCGCGTTCAATCCCCGAAGCCCCCCGAAGCCCCCCGCCCCTGCGGTCGACCGCCCCGTCCGAAGACACCCCTCCCTCCCCCTCGCGACCGATCACCCCGTCCTTAGCCCCCCGCCCCTGTGGTCGATTCCCGACCTGCATTCCCCCACATCCGTCACGTCAACCGCAATCCCCCCACCCCCTCGATCGATCGGGCCTATCCCCGCACGTGGAAAGACTACCACCCCTCACGTCAATCTTACCCCCCGACCGAAGCCCCCTCCGGTCAACCGACCTGCAACCCCCGCAGACAGACCCCCCCACCCCAGATCCTCACCCCCGACCAAACCCACGACCCCTACACCCCCTAGCCCCATCGCCCCCCTGTCGGCCTCCCCCCACCCCCAGGTCGCCCCTAGCCTCGTCGCCCTGTGCCCCAGGTCGCCCCCGCTGCCTCAGGTCAGCCCTCAGGGCTTTCAGCATTTAGATAAATTTTTGATTAATTGATTCATGAAAAGTCACCGAAAAATTCAATAAAATTCACCATTTGATCCGTAATGAGTGATATATCCGTGAAAATGCAAAAATTTTAAAGATTCGATGGATGCATGAAGGTGCAACTAGAGAGAGAAATTATGAAGAGAGGAAGAAGAACAAATGGAGGAGGAAGAAGATGAAGAAGATGTGTGGACAATAATACCCCTCCTTAACTGCACCAAGGTTTGAAAAAATCATGGTTAAGTCAACTCATTGACGGTCAATCTGACGGAAGGGCACAAGTGATGACGGAGCAAAAAGTGAGGGGCACAACTGATATTACCAAAAAGAGAGGGGCATAACTGATATTGCGATATCTCGGAGGGGCACAAGTGATAAAATCCCTATTATTTTTGTCTTGATGGTTTTGAAATAAAGTGCTCATGTCCTAAAGGACGTGTGTACTGTGTACGACAGATAAATTTACACCACTTTTTTGTTTTGACATTCAAATACATTGAAACTAATTTTGCCAACTATTTTGTAGTCATTAGATTGAACATGTACTAGAAGTTGGCAACTTCGCTATGTGAAGATTCATATGGAAAATTTACAAGTGTAGTATGGGGATGTTATAGTAAAATGGGGGATATTATAGAAACTGTTACAACACATTTGAAGACAAGTTATCCTATAAGGATCAAGATGCTGACGTTGGGATTCTAGTGGAGTTAGTCACTTCTGTATACTCTATAATCCCACCTAAATGTAGCAGTAGAAGATCATTGAAGATTAATGATTTATGAAGCATATTAGTTCAATATGCCTTTTTTCTGGATTTGAAGGTATACTGGATCTAAACAACATCCATGCATACTGTGCAAATCTGTTTTGAAGATAATGTGCAACCTGCATTAATGAACATTAAAGTCTTGCATATTAAGTGATGAAGTTGCTACATTACTGAATATCTAGAACAATTGCAGATCAATATCTTTCTCAAAATTATCTTAGGTGCATTTCTGGAAAACAATAAATCTGATTAGAAAAGCTTTGAAGTTGATAGTTTCAGGGCTCTACCCCTACTTCGAAACAGTCACCCTTTTTATAGTTAATTCCATTTGTTTTACATGTGTACCCCAAGAAGGGCACACCTTGTAATGTTTCAGTTTTTTATGAAATAAAGGAGTTATCTCTGCCCCAAAGATTAGGCTTATTAGTTAAAAAAAGAAATCTTGAGATGTATTATGTCAATTGTATTTGTTATCAATTATATACATTTGTTTGTGGGTCGGGTCAGTAGGTCCATACATCAATTTTTTTTAGACCAAGCCCGACCCATGAGAGGGTTGGACAGACTCACCTCTGTCCATTGATCAGGTCTAATCATGACTCAAATGCTAAATGTGAATACATATAGGATCAGGATACTATGACTGGTAATTATCACAAACTACATCCGGAAAGATAATATCTCAGTTTACGAGCAAATATTATGGAATAAATAAATATGAACGATAAGTTACACAAAGATGTTTGAATGGAAACATAATTTCATTAAAAAGCACTACCCAAGTCTCCTATATGCTCTCGATCGACCAAGTTGAACAACCAATCAGTATATCGAGATATTTATCAAAGATAACTTAATCATTTTATAACTGCTTTAGACCACATACCAATAACTTCCCACAACTTTGCATCACACAATAAAATTTCCATTTGGAACTATAATGCTCTAGATCACATACCAAAGACTTCTCACAACTTGTAACGCACATTAGCGATTCCTGCAATTTGGATTACACACCAAGAAAACTTTACAACAAACAAAGAAGTGAATAATGTTGATTTTTAATAAAGCCCATATACTTTTTATTCTATTTAATATGTATCAATGATAAGAATAATAGTAGAAATATAGAAGTCAAACTGATGATGAATTGGATGCAATGTACTGATGATCACAAGTGGAGCAGAATTGTTTGTTGATGAGTATCTCTATCAAGTCGTAAAGAGATAGAATTGAGCATCAAAGGGCTTAAAAAAGTAGTATGCTTTGTGAAAATATTTGAGGCTCTCATCGCATATAGAAATGCACATCAGTCTTTCTTACATGAAGAATATGAACTTATGTAATGTGTTCATTAGAAAGATGGGTCCATATGCTTATATAATAAATGTTGAGGCTTAATAGAGCCATTGGAGTCTAAATCAGGAATAATATCATATTTAGAAATATTCCTTAAGCATAGTTAACTGATTAGAATATTGATCATTCAATAGAGTTGACTGATCATGTAGCTTGACCATTAGATGGCTTATTTAATAAGTGATCGATCGGATCAAAATACATGATCACACTATAAGGAAAATAAGTTGTAGCTACAGAACTATACCCAAGGATGTGGGGCTTGTGGCCACAGAATTGGGCTCTGACCACAACACATCGTGGCCAGTACCCCTAGCTACTAGTCTCGTCGCGAGAGTTCTCTAATCACGAATATGTCGTGGCCACTACAAGTGACCACAGAACTTGTCGTGGCCACTACAAGTAACCACAGAACTTGTCATGGCCACAGCTCTTGTATGAAGACTTTGGCCACGGAATTGTAGCTACGAAAAACTAGTGACCACGGAATTATCATGGCCACAAGTTTCCGTAGCCACATTCCGTGACCACAACTCATTTTTCTTGTAGTGTCACTTAACAGGTAACCAGTATCAAAAAGTGATTGATTATAGAATAAATTATGATTCATCACTCAATTTAGCTAGTAGTGAAAAGTGATAGACCAAGTCACATAGGGCGATCCATCAAATTTTGGTAGCGAAGGAAAGAGATCCATTAGTTTATGCCAAGCAGCCTAATTTGATAGATTAAGTCATTGAAAGTGGTAGATCATATGGAGATAAAATGCAAATAGGCTTTTTGGGTATCTGATATATGAACATGTATGCATGCATATACATCTATGAGCTTTTACAAAAACACAAACAAGTGAACAATATAACAACACTTGAGTAGAAACAAATGGGTATCGATCTTTGTTTTGGAGGATTATACTTGATATCTTAGTCAATCCAACGAGTTGTAAAGATAAAATAAAGTTAGTGCATACTGATGATAATTATGTGTGTCATTATTAAAACAGGGCTTGTGATATAAGATTCTAACAGAAAACTTCATTGTCAAATTTGAGAGATTCATCATCCACAACTTGTATTGTCATATAGATTAATATTTATATTATTAAAGTCTGCAATCAAATTAAATTGGTTTTACAACTTGGTCAATCAAGTTGCTTTCTTCCCTGTTGTATTTGGAACTCAGTCAATTGCATCTAGAAATTTTGTGAATATTATATATATGACATCGTAGATGCATGATATGAAGTGACTTTCTAGTTGTTTTTCTTTTTTGACACCCTTATATGTGTTTCATAATTTAACTTCCATGTATTTTTTTGCCATGTAATATCAATATGTAAAACTCATGGGACTTTGCAATGATACACTCTCATGGATTTTAGGTGTTATATTTAATTTTCGTGCTTGCTCTGTTGTCATTTTATATGTATTGAATGTTGGTTTGTGTCACATATGTAGTGGTTGTTGTTGAGTGCCGAATTGAGTTTCAACCTCTTCTTTCTTACTTTTTTAATCTCTCTTTTACATTCTACTTAAAATATTAGGAAAATATAACTTTTCCCTAAAACATCACATCAAGTTGCACATTTGATCTTCAACGGTTAAGGCTCTGTTCGTTTGGAGAATAAGCATTGGAATAAGAGGTTAATTCTTTATCTATCATGGTTACTAAGAGCATGGCTATTCCCATCCACATTAAAATCAATCACAATTATTACAGAGAGATTAATGGGAGATCAGGGATGAGGACATAAATTTCTGGGGGGAGGGGACTATATATATAATATATCTTTGTTATTATTTCTCATTGTAATTATTAAAACGTGTTTACATCGGATACCGATTGGATATGCCTATTTCCATATCCATGTTCGCTTCATCTCTATCGAATTTATACATATACAAATGCACTTCATGTCCACATATATTTATGTCTATATTCATATATTTGTTTTAATATATAGCTATAGATTTATTTTTAGTTACAAGTAATAGTTTTTATATCTTTTTCTAAATATTTTAGATTTTTTATGAAATAAATACATATACTATTTTTAACATAACAGGTCATTCAATTCATATATAAAACATGTCATATTTGTAGTTACGTAAAGCATACAAATGCTGATGGTTAGATTATTTCATTCATGTCATATTATTGAGTTTATATTTGGAGATACATGGGATTAAGGATGCAAATAGATGGATACATATACGAATATAGATCTTCTTATATCATTATCCATTTATAAATACAAATGCGGATGTGTATACAAATATTGATGAATCAAAATATTCTATCATATCAGTTAAGAAAAGGGATATAGATATAAAACAAAGACCAATTATATATGAATAATATTAGAAATACTCTATATAGTAGCTTAAATATACATGTATTGGGTGGAATACACATGATATAAATATAGTAAATGTGCTTATATCGTAACAATTATACTAAATATGAAGAAAGAAAGTATATAATTATATTGTCTGATGTTAAAAATAAATGTACAACTATGTTTATATATAAAAATGGATATACAGAAATGGATATAGATGTTTGTTGATATGAAAGTGAAATCTGCATCCCTGTCCATTTGAAAGTATCTTCAAATATGGATGTCAAAATATGTATGATACAGATACGGTTGCGGATCAGATACGGATATGTGTGTGTGTCTATACAACTTGTAAATGGGAGATGGGGGGGTGTTGTATACACCTTATTAATTTTTATAGTTTACTATCTTATATATAAATCCCATCTTATAATAATAATATAATATATAAAGGATTAATTTCGAGATGGGGGTCAAGCCCCCTCCAGTCCCTCTCTATCTCCATCGCTGTGGGAGATGGCCAACAAGTTGCGTCGTCAAAACTATTATAGAGAGAATTGTTTTAAAAAGTACATTTTAATGTGATTGACGCCAAGCTAGTTTAGCCCAAAACTTCAAAAGACCTTGTAATCAACATCTTAACATGAACCCCTCTAATGGTCTGGTGGTAGAAGTATTAGCTCTCACTTTAAAGGATCGGGATTCGAATCCTGCTATTAATAAAAAATCAACTTCTTAACATGGCTTAGGCGGATAGTCATTTATAGTAATAAACAAATAGATAATTTCAATGAGAGAATAGAATGATTGAGCCAACCCGACCTCTAAGCCTCTCCTTTCTCCCCACTCATGCCCCCTTCCCCCCACCACCCTCCCTCCCTCCAAGAAACCCTAATGGTCCTTCCTCAGAAGGGCTGCCTCCTACACCGCCCCCTTCGCTACCCACCACCAACCCGTCCCCTCCCATGCCTTTTCCACCACCTACTGACACCCCTCTCCTGGATGTATCCTCGCCTCTCCCCAGGCTGCCCCAGACTGGTCCAACCTGGAGGGACGTCTGCGGGCCCCCTTCCAAGCCCCCCTTCCCGTCGTATGTCTTTCACCCTGCCGGCCATCATTAAAGGTGAAGAGGTAGCTTTTGTGAACGAAGAGGAAGCTCACTCCCTGGACCTGCAATGGGATCATACACTCTTCTATATTATTGGTAAGAGGCCCTATTATTAACTCCTTTCCTCTTTCATAGAGAAAGTTTGGAAACCATCGGGGGACTTTAAGCTTTTTCCCTGACCCAATAGCTTCTTCCACCTCAAACTCCATTGGGAAGAAGATTGTCCGTGTATTTTGGTTGGGAGATCATGGCTCTTCCAAGGCCGCTTTATAGTGCTCCGACGTTGGGATGTTGACTCCTATCTTGAGCATGACCTCCTCTTTGAGATTCCGTTGTGGGTCCGCTTCCACAGGCTTACCCTAGGGCATTGCTCAGAACTCATACTTAACAAACTTTCTAGCATACTGGGTACCCCCTTCTTCATGGATGTAGCTACCACTTCGGGGCAGAATGAGGGATATCCAAGTTGTTGCATTTCCATCCACTCATCGAAGATCATTCCCAAGGCCCTTCCCTTAGGTCATGTTCGGTTAGGGGGGTAAACCCCCCTTGGGGTGGTTTACCCTCCCTAACCCACTCCTTTCTCTTTCTAAGTGGGGCCCACTTTTTATCTTTTTAAAAAATTAAATAAATCAATTCCCCATCATCAATTCCATCAAAAAATAATATATTATACCATCATATCATATAAAAATTATAAATTACCCCACTTCTACTCACTTTTTCAAACTCCAATACAATCACATCACAATAACTACTCACTTTTTCAAACTTCAATACAATCATATCACAATAAACCCACTTCTAACCCACCCCCAGTTTAACCCTCTATCCAAACACCAAAACCCAAAAATGGGTTACCTGCAACCAGTTTAACCCACCTAAACCCACTATCCAAACACACCCTTAGTCTTCTACTGGGCCGAAGGTAGATGGTGGAGGTGGAGCTCGAATGGGCTCCCCGCGCTATATCAGGTGTGTCTCCTTTGACCATTCCTCTAGGAGATGTGTGGCCCCCACGAATGCCCCCCTCAATGAGGCTCCCTCCATGACTAACCATTTTGTAGGAGGTGGAGCCCTTGCTGCCCCCTGCTACTTCTCCAAGGCAGGGGGAAGCCCCCCCCCCCCCCCCCAACACTTCCCTCCCTGATCTCTAATGCCCCCTGAGGTCCCCCCCTCCATTGTGGAGGATGCTACTCATCTGGTTACACAGCCCATGAACAACGCACTGATAAATGCCCCTCGTGCCAAGCAAGCAGATCCCGCCTTACACAATGCATCTAAAAGGCCGGTCACCTAGGGTAAGGCCATTACGACATTTCCTATCGGTCCAAGGGCCCTTCTTCAGAAGAGGCTCACCTCTTCTCAGAAACCGTTGTCCCATGCCCCGATTGGGGGTTGCACCTCATGTTTGGACCTAAACAACCATCCCTGGAAGATGCTGGTAATAAATGATAAGACACAAAGCGACGAAGGTTCTGTCCTGGAGATCTTATCGATGGTTAATCCATCATGGACATATGCCACTCATAGGAAGAAGAAGCTGTCAAAGGCCCCTGCGAGGAACACCGGGCCAATGTTGCCCTCCACACTGGTTTATTAATGTCGGTATTAGTTTGTAACATTCGGGGGCTCAATAAGCCTCGCAAGTTGCGCATGCTCCTGAGGGACCTGCAAAACAAAAATGCGGAAATAATTAGCCTGGTTGAGACCAAGGTTAGGCTGGAGAACTGGAGTAAATTTACGGAACTAATCCCTGACAGGTGGGAGTTCACGCACAATAACACACCACTGGGAAGAATTTACATCCTATCGGAGGAAGCATGCTAGAGATGTATCCTACGTAGGATCTCCTCGCAAGCTCTCTCCATGTCCTGTTCATACATGGGAGGTTTCACTTTTAATTTGATGGTTGTCTATGGCGCGAACTGCCCCTCCCAGCGTCGAGAGCTTTGGGACCTCCTCTATCAATGTTGTAGCTCTATTCAAGGCCCTTATCTAGTCATTTGGGACTTTAATGTGGTCAGATTCGCATGTGAGAAACGGGGAGGTCGTACCCCACATCGGGGACATCTGGACGACTTCAATAACTGCATTGACATTTGTGAACTTATCGACTAATGACGACCCCAGGCAACTCAGGTTAAGTAATATCTAATGTCGTTGTGACCCGAATCGCAAGGCACAGTCAATCAAGAAAAATAAGACCACAAGTAAAAACAATCAAGCACGAAATTCTAAAGAAGTGGTCTCTGCTATTTATTTAACCTGGTATAGCGACCAGTATCGAACACAAGGAGCACGAGCTAAGCCTACGAAGAAGTCGAGAAATCAGAAAAGAAAAGGGGGATATTCTTGTGATTTTTAATTTGTATTTTTTTATTTTCTAATGAGAAAAATGAATAAAAAGATAAAAGGAATCAAACTTCAACAATTTTTACTATGAACAAAAATATTGAAAAATTAAAAATAAAAATATTTTTCTATTTTTAAAATATGCAAATGTTTTTTTGGTGAATTTGTGGGATTTTTAGATTTTTAGATAATTTTATGAAAATGAAATAAAGTAAAAATATCAAAACAGTGTATAGCCTGAACTAGAAGGCAACTTTAAAATATCTAAAGTGCCCCGAATATCCTGGTTGTAATTTTATGATAAAATAGATGAAAATAACTAATTATAGAAATTGGAAACTCATTTTTTGTAAAATTTTTAATGAGTTTTATAAGGTTTTTGGTCTTTTGTGATTTTTAGTGGTTTTATAAAAGATGAAAACACAAAAATAGTACTGAAATTAAAACAAGTCAAAACAAGGATACCGGAATTTTTGTAGAATTTTTAGGGAAGTTTTTATATTTCTTATGGATTTTCTAAAACAGACAGACATTTTTTTATGGGTTTTTGATTTTTATAAAATAGCAAATAAAATCAAATTGCATCACAAAAATTACCAAAAATATTACACAATAGCAGTGCATACTGGTAATTTTTGGGGAATTTTTGGAGTAGATTTGATAATTATTTGACCAAAAGAAACACATAGGTTGTAGGGACCTAAATGCAAATAACCTAAAGCTTCGGGTTAAACAGTAACATACGTATAATGTACAGGTACATTAGTGCAAAATTCCCACAAAAACACGCACATGTCAATTAATCCACACACAGGGGCATAAATGCAATTCCTATTAAATAATTCATTCAAATATGAACCAGCAGAAACTACAGGATAAAATGGCAAAAACACTACAGTGCACGTGATCGGGCATGTGTTTTTCAGACAGGGAGGACTAAAGTGCAAATAACAGAAACCTTAGGGACTAATATGAAAATAGTTCAAACTATAATTTTATTTAACAGACTAGAAAATAAAGCCTAAAAAGTGCAGGGTAAATAATGCAATATACCCTTGCAGGCACGTGACATGCGCATGAGGGACACGTGGAGACTGCTGGTGGCGCGTGAACGTGCGGCTCTGATTCTCTGTAGATGTCAGATCTGACGCCTCAGAAATGGTCGAGGATGTAGGGCGCAGATGCGTCAGAGCTGCAATCTAACGGTCGAAAAGCCTACTGATGTCAGCGGCGTAGATCTGATCTGGAAGGATGGGGACCGATCCGACGGTGCTGAAGACGCCGGGAAGAACATCGTTGGGTGAACTTCACCATAGCCAAGTAGATGATCCTTAGTTCCGATGGTCGACCGGAAGGCTCAGGAATGGTTGTCGAGGTCCTCCGCATCGACTAGACGGTTCCGACGGAGGAGCCACTGGCTGGATGCACGTGACGGTGACGACGGCCTAGAGCTACTCTGGCGAACCTCAGATGGATGAAACATGGGGTCCCAGTACGCACTAATGCCTGCAAAGGAAAACTAGGACTCGGGGCAGTGCTTCGGTCTGGGTTGTTGGAGCTACAAACTAAAGAAGCGGAGGGGGGTGAGGTTTGATCTCCGGCTAAGGTGGTAGAGGAGATCTCAGCCCTAATCTCGACCTGAAGATCGAGGCTAAGGATGATGAGGGTGCGGTGCAAGATGGAGGGAGTGTCTATGGGTCGATCTGAGCGATTAGATGTGGATGTCGAGGCTCTGACCAGCTGGTCGGAGCAGATGGAAGCGCGACAGCGATGAACGACAAGATCGGATCGAAACGGGAAATACAAAGGAAATAGGGGGTACCTGAAGATCGGGGAGTGTTCCTGAGGTTCATGGGAAGATGGCTGATGGGGTGATGGCCTCAACCTCGAGGCGGAAGGTGGGGGAGGCTACTCGCGGCGGATTTTCGACCACGAAGGGTGAGTGTCATCTCTACTGCACCAAACCAAGCTCCGGCGGGTCCTCCGAGCAGCTGTCACTCAACTGGAGGTGGCTGGGGGTCGAAATGGGAGCGAGGTACGAGCTACCGCTCCATGGAGGCGGAAAAGATAATTTATAGGTGAGTTGAGGGTCTGGAAAGATCAGAGTGAAGCGTCAAACCCTAGGAAGAATCGGATTGGCCACATGACCTGCGAGAATGTCGGAGGTACGAGGATTGTTGGGTCTGAATTTCGAGGGCAAAGGTGAACAGAGTCAGGCTGGAAAATTCTGAGAAGAAGCTCTGACGAAGAGGATCTGGGTCTGACCTGGGATGAAGGCACCGTTGACCAACGGTAAACAATCCAGCCAACCAATCAGAAAATAGGATTTACAAAATACTTACAAATTAAATAAAAATAATAAATTATTTTAAATCAAAAAAGTGTATAAAATGGAAAATGTTTGTTATTTTCAAACTATTTTTCTATGATTTTTATTTATTTTTTTGAAAAATAAATTAATCTATATACAATATAGTGTATTATATACATGTATAATATACCTATTTATTTTATACAATTATTTTTATTTTGTTATTTTTACAGAAATACCCCAATTTTATATATTTTATACAACATAATTTTTGGCATACAAAATAATTTTTATTTTATTTTTATTATTTAATTATAGGTATATAATATAGAGAAGAAATCATATATATACATATTATGTACAAGGGAGAGAGAATTTTATTTTTATTTTTATTTTTATTTTATTTTTCTTAAACTTATTTTATTTTAGGATTATATGCAAGGAGGTAAAAAGAATATTTTACTTTTATTTTCTCAAAAATATTTATTTATTTACACAACCGATATGTACAATATATAGTATGCCCTATCCCTCTCCACTTGTTTTATTTGGCGATCAGGGCAATGCTTGGCCTTCTCTTAGGGTTCGGGTCGCTCTGTATTTATTATAAATACCTCCTTCCTTTTTCTTTTCCTTTATTCTTTTATTTTTGCATAAATATATACTAATTATGTATATTTAACACATGCATGCTAAATGCTAACTTATTGTATTTACATCTATTTACATGATGATTTGCCAAGATAATTAGCTAAAATAAAAGAATAAAGAATGATGATCAGGGATCCATCACCCCCTATACTTTGCCTTTGCTAATCCCTTAGCAAACACTTATTTGAAAAATAAGTGAAAAGAGAAAAAAGGAGAATCAAGGTTGATTATTAAACTTGTCTTCATTAAATTGGAGTATAGAGCTCGGTCAGACCTTTGGATTATTAGTTTGTTGGAACCTTATTTGGACATAGGTTTAAGACTCAACAACCTCTAAGTTCCACTAAGCTATGGTCAAGACTCCTCAATAATCCAGATCAGAACAAGTCTACACACACAAACTCTAATGACCATGAATCTTTTCTTGTACTGTATAAGTGATAGGTAGCTCCCCACCTCATAGATGACAAAGTAATAGCCTCCCTCAATAAGGTAACTCTAATGCCCTAGTCTGGCAGCTCTTTCCTCGAGGAGCGGTGTATTCCCTTTTAAGTTCAAGTTCAACCAGCTCAAGAAGAGGGGAAAGAAGAGAATGGACCATGACCAGTGTAGCCATGTATCCCTAGGAGCCCAACAAGTGTAGCTAAGTCTCTCTGCTGCAAGCTTCATGAGATGAGAATGGGTAACATAAGCTTTGCTTTATTTAGCTATATACACTCCGGTGGGTATTTCGTTTTCTATCAGACCCACCACTTTTTTGGAGTTTTTCTTTCTTTTACACATTTTTTTGATGTGCATATGTACAACATATCTACATGGTGCAACATATATGCATAAGGACTTTTTCCTCTTGAGCCAGTAAACTATCACTCTTTTGAAGCATTATTGCAACCCACAACTCCTATCTTTAGACCTGAACACCGCCAGACCAAGTTGAGGCGCACTTCCTTCACTAAAAGAAGACGAGAGGCTCCGCCTAGAAGTACTACCCTCGTTTGCTACCCCAAGCCAAAGGAAACTGCCTCCTCACCACCTCATCCGTAGAGAGCTATGTGTAAGGTGCTGGTGCAAGTAAAACCATTGTCTGTGAGAGTCATGTGTGCGTTGTTAAATGTTCTACTTAGGCTCATCAAGATGACATGTGATTATAGCCTAGTGGACTCAAAGAAAAGTCACTAATGGACCTGAAAAGTCTCAACCCCAAGTCCTATAAGGTTTCTCTTAGAATTAAGTGGATTAAGATCTTAACCACGCTCCATTTTCTAATTTAATTTCAGGCTAGTTTAAATATCAACTATGATTCAGAAAAATGTACAAGTATATAAAAAGCTTTTTATGTAAAATTTTTGAAAATGTGCAAAATTTTTGAAAATGTTTGAATGTATGCATGGATGTAGAAGTTTTGCAAACTATTTACAAACATTTACACAAGGATTTTTGCAAACTTTTTTTTAAACATTTTACAATAATTTTGTACTATATACATAGTTTTGCTACCAAAATATTTACAAACTTGTTACAAATAAAATATTTTTATAAGCATTTGTACAAAAATAATTTTTATAAATAGTTATGTATGTGCAAGAAAGAATTTTATGAACAAGAAATTTTTTAAAATTTAGCGATTTTTAGATAAAGGATTTTAGCCATTTTATTTATTAACACACTCACACAAAGTACGAGTTATGGCTAAAGTATATATGTAATATATACGACACCCCCTATACTTAGCTCGAACGATGTCCTCAGAGTGAATCAAGAGCGATGAAGAAGAAGGCATAACTCGTGCTTAGTATAGGGAAGTAAAAAGGAATGCTATACTACAACGACGGATCAAAGAATAGAATGAAGAGGACTCGGTGTTTCCCCCTATACTTAGGATCAAGTAATCCTAAGTATAGCAGACTCTACATAAAGGGAAAACCGGGTGATAGAATATACAGGGTCTACCTCCCCTATACTTAGGGTAAAATATCTTTAAGTATAGGCAGCAAAACATAGGTAAAAAGAATCAAGAGAATAATCAAGAGTCTGACACCCCCTATACTTAGGGTAAAGTACACCCTAAGTATAACATAATCACACGATGCAGATGGGGTGTTAGACTAAAGAATGAGATGATATGGATATCTGGATCTATATAAGGCAGAAGACAGTGACTAGCAGGCATGAGATGCAACTGTTGTGAGTCAAAGACCACATCTCATGCAAAATGAATCAGGGCGACATCAACAATCATCGGCTCATGATCTAGATATGATTTGAGGCACTGACCGTTAACACGAAAGGTGGACTCAGATGACATCTCAGATATGTCGATAGTACCATTGTCATGCACCCTTCGGACCAGGTATGGTCCCTTCCACTTACTCTGTAATTTCCATGGAAATAATATAAGACTGGCATCAAACAACCACACTCTCTGATCTGGCTCAAACTGCTTATGACTGATGTGAGAACCGTGCCATATCTTCACTCGCTCCTTATACTATAGGCTGCTTGAAAAGGTTGTATCTCTAAGCTCCTCCAGGGCTGCCAATTCTGCCTTCCTTTGATCATCTATACTCTCTGGATCCAATAATATATCAGTGACAACCCAAAGCGACTTGTGCCTAATCTCAACAGGTAAATGGCAAGGCTTGCCATAAACGAGATGAAAGGGAGATGTATCCAAAGGAGTCTTGAAGGAAGTACAATATGCCCATAAGATCGAGTCCAAAAGTTGTGACCAATCCTTTCGGTCTGGACGGACTACCTTCTGCAATATCATCTTGATCTTCCTATTCGATACTTCAGCAAGACCATTTGGTCTAAGGGTGATATGGAGTGGAAACTCGATGATCTATGCTGAACTTGCTAGAAAGGGTCTTTACCTTGTTGTTGACAAAATGAGACCCCCGTTAGATATCAATACTCTAGGCACCCCGAATCGTGAAATGATATTCTTCCTAAAAAATCTGCAAACAATCCTACCATCTGCGGTTTGGACGGGAATGGCCTCAACCCAATGACTCACATAGTCAACAACCAACAAAATGTACTTGAATCCTTGACTCTTAGGGAATGGACCCATGAAATCGATGCTCCATGTATAAAAAATCTCACAGAAATAAATGGGCTGCATCGGCATCATATCACACTGTCCACAAGTACCCATCCTCTGACAGTCAGTACACCTCTTCACGAATTCATCAGAATCCTTGAAGAGAGTAAGCCACCATAGGCCGGATTGGAGCACTTTATGTGTTGTTCTCCTCCCAGAGTGACGTCCTCCTACCTCAATCTTGTGGCAGTATGTGAGGCTCTATGGTGTTCCTCTTGAGGAATGCACCGACGCCAGACGTTATCCTCTCCTTCATGATAAAGGATGGGATCCTCCCAGTGGTAAGACTTGGCCTTCGCAAGGAAGGTCTCAAGTCATTTCCTGGGCCAACCTTGTGGAACTTTTTTGGCAACAAGATAGTTCACAATGTCGGCATACCACGGGAGCGATGCGATAGCAAGGATCGCCTCATCTGGGAAGGTCTCAGAAATGGGATCAGTCTGCTCAGATTCCTCAAGATTCACTAACCGGGAGAGATGATCCGCCACCACATTCTTGACTCCAGGTTTATCCTTAATCTCAATATTAAACTCCTGGAGTAGAAGGATCCATCTTGTCAGTCTCGCTTTGGCATCCTTTTTTTGCCATGAGGTACCTGATGGCGGTATGATCAGTAAAGATAGTCACTTTGGATCCAATAATATATGATCTGAATTTGTCCAAGGCAAAAACTATGGCTAGCATCTCTTTCTCAGTGACAGTGTAGTTTCATTGTGTGGCATCCAATGTATGGCTAGCGTAGTGAATGGCAAAAGGTACTCCATCCCTCCTCTGTCCTAGCATGGTCCCTACGACAAAATTGGAGGCATCCGTCATGATCTTGAATGGGAGAGACCAATCAGGCGGCTGAAGGACAGGAGCCTCAACAACTAGACTCTTGAGAGTCTCAAACAACGCAAGACACTTATCATCTACAATGAACTCAGTGTCTTTCATCAGCAAATCAGTCAACGGCCGGGCAATTCTGCTGAAATCATGAATGAATTGTCGGTAGAAACCGACATGCCCCAGAAAAGACTATAACTGTCGCAGGTTGGACGGTGGATTGAGTTTCCTGATGATATCCACCTTGTCCAGATTAACCTCTATGCCCTTGTTGGAGATGATATGACCAAGCACCGTCCCTTGAGTCACCATGAAATGAGTCTTCTCCCAGGATAAAACAAGATGAACCTTAATACAACGCTGAAGGACACGGCCCAGGCGGTCAAGACAAACATCAAACCCATCGCGATACACTGAAAAGTCATCCATGAAGACCTCTAAATAGTCACCCACCATGTCCGAGAAAATGGACAACAAGCACCTTTGGAATGTCACCGGAGCGTTACATAGACCAAAAGGCATCCGTCTGAAAGCATAAGTCCCAAACGGACAGGTGAATGTCGTCTTATCCTGGTCTTCGGGCGCAATGGACACCTGATTGTAGCCGGAATACCCGTCAAGGAAGCAGTAATGACTCTTCCCAGCTAGCCTCTCTATAATCTGATCAATAAAAGGCAGCGAGAAATGATCCTTCTTGGCAGCCTGATTCAATCATCTGTAGTCCACACAGACCCTCCAAGAAATGGGTACCCGGGTAGCTATCTCCTCTCCAGAATCACTCATAACTTTAGTGATGCTCGTCTTCTTGGGCACCACATATAATGGACTAACCCATTTGGAGTCGGAGATAGGGTAGATAAAATCGACGCTCCACCATTTCGAAATCTCTTTCATGACAACCTCTCGAAGATTCAGGTTCAGCCGTCGTTGGAACTTGCACGATGGCTTAGCGTCCTCTTCGAGATAGATATGGTGGGAGCACAGGACTGGACTTATCCCCTGAAGATCAACTACACTCCATCCTATTGCCTTGCGGTTCTTTTCAAGAACCTCCATCAAATGAGATTCTTGCTCTACAGTCAAATCTGCTGAGATAATGACTGAGTACATCTCATGCTCGCCTGTAAGGAACCTATACTTCAGCAACTACGGCAAAGGCTTCAGTTCTGGACAACTAGGAGTTGGTAATTCTAGCCTCTGAAATGTCTGCGTGAATGCAACCAGATCTGTGTGAGAGAACTCTCGCTGATCATGAAACACTGGTGTAGACTGCCCCACTGGTATATCTGTAATTCGCGTCGGCTCAGTCTCCACCCTAGCTGCTGGCTCTGTGGGAATCAGACATGATATCAACTCATCAAATTCGGTCCAATCTATATCTAACTCTCATGGATCTAAATCTGAATTACAAGAAATGCATTCTGTCTCACTATCCTGAACACGATCTTCAGCCTCGAATGTGTCCTCTGCCAAGAGTGTGGTCTCCAAGCTCTCCTCTGCTAGGATCTGTGAATCTGAAGTATCTGAAGGTGAAAGGAGGGCTTCAGAAACATGATCAGACCAAGCAGCTTCATCATCAGTAATCACAAAGTTGCACTCCTGGTGGACGTCTCGCTCTGATCTGTCATGCTCTAACTCAATGTGCTTCTCTGAGCAAGATGAATCTCGTGCTCTAGTCTTGTCGATCATCTCTATTTATATACTCTTTCCCTCGACACGAAAGTAAACCTTCCCACTATCATGGTCGGATATTCCCACTATCATGGTCGGATACCGCATTGGTTGTGGCCAGGAATGGACATTCTAGAATGATGGGGGTATTGGTAACAGATTTAGGGATCTCCATGTCCAACACAACGAAGTCCACAGGGAATTTCAGGCCTTGAATTGTGACGACCACAACCTTCAACAACCCCTTCAGCCTCTTGATAGATCTATCAGCAAACTGAAGGACTGTCCTGCTCTATCGAAGAGGGCCAAACTTGAATCGGTTGAGTAAGGCTGTCGTAAGGAGGTTGATGGAAGAGCCGCTGTCTAATAGAGTTCGATCGAATCTTTGCTCATGAATATGGCATCTGACATAGGGAGCTCCTACATCTTGCCTCTTGGCTGGCAGACGGTTCTGGATGGTGAAGCAGGTGGTACGAGTGAGCACATGGATCTCTGCATTATGGTTCCTCTTCTTCCTACGACGGTGGTCTTTGATAACCGTCCCGCACCCTTGGTTAATTCGGTCAAATTAATTGTCCAAATTAATTAGATGTCGTTCGTTGCAGTCGGGTACGAGGGGCTAATCAAAAACCACTTAAATCAGATTCGAGTCAATTTCAAGCAGTGATTTTTTTTACTTGGTGAAGTCCAAGGTCGATCTCAGGGAGGCATCCGTCTCCTTAGGTGAATTTTAGCAAGTATCCAAGTGTGTGATTTCCGGAGAATTATATTTTTTTGGCTTTTTCAATTTCTATGCAGACTTATGCAAAAATGCAGGCCAATTTAACGTTTAATTTAATTAAAATATCAAATGAAGTCCAAAAATTCTAAAAATTGGCCAGATGATTAATTATGATGAAAATGAATTACCCTAATTTGTTTGGATTTTTAGACACTAAATGGATTTACTGGGAATTAAATATGCAGACAGGGTGATTTTCAATATTTAATTTTTAATAAATAACAAACCACAATTTTTTCAAGAACTAAAATTATCCTAGATAGCACTAATGATAAGGGATCCAGGAAAATTGAAAGATCTGAATTTCAATGTGAAATGAATTAATTAAAATTAATATAAGAAAATCACTCAATAATTTATTTAGGCCTCAATATGTGTGCAAATGGCATGAAATTTTTATGGCATGTTAAGAATACTGTCCTTAAGCTACTGTGAATTTTTGATGATTTTTGGAACCACAGAGAATTAACTACAAATTAAAAGGTGTCACTGGGCAAAATATTTCAAAAATGTACCAATTAATTCATTAATAATTCCACTGAAATTACAAAAATGTGACACGTGGACCAATAGACAGAGGACAAGTTTCTCAACAAAATGCAATTTTTAGATTTGAAAAATGATGTAAAATGCAACCTAGGGATGCGTGCAAACACAGGGGTGTAAATGCAGTACAGGAAAATAAAAATACAATAAGCAAATATGCGGACAGGGACTAAAATGCAATTACCTATTATGCTGGGGACTCAAGTGCAATTTCTCCAACAGGCACGTGCTCCTCACGTGGGCTCAGCTTCACAGGGACCTTCTTGCAATATTTGAAAGCTCCAGGGGCCTCTGTGTAAATTTCCCAGGCCGCACGTGCTCCTCACGTGGGCGGCCTAGGCTCGGATGGCTGCGAAGGCTCGGGGCTAGGCTCGGACGCTTCTGGAGGTCTGGAATGAGGCTCGGACGACCCGAACCTAGGCTCGGAGAAGAGGTTCGGGCCGAGGCTACGTGGCAAGCTGTGGACCTTCGGATCGAGCTTGATCCGATGGATGGCGGTGAAGACGCGTGGCGTGACCTCAGGCCATTAGATCTAGATGGATCCAATGGCTCCTGGGCTCGATAGAGGCGGCGACGTGGCTGAATATCAGCTGCTGGATCAGAGGAGCGATCGACGGCTGCGAGCTGCTGCGGTGGGAAGAGACGTGGCTCACTAGGCGCCATTGGATTTAATGTGAATCCAACGACTCCTGTGAAGCCCGGTGAAGAGTCGATGTGGCGCGCTGAGGACCGTTCGATCAACGTGATCGAACGGATGCTGTGCGTCTGCTCCAACGATCCTCCGCCGCCTGCGGAGGAGATGGCGGGGCTCCGGCGAAGGTGCTTCAGCTCTGCCCGTCCTTCCACGTCTCGATGACGCTCTCTGACTTGTCGAAGATATCCCAGAAGATGCGTGGCGATGTGGCGGAGATGCTGGTGGCCTCGGGAGCGGCGGAGGGCGGTCTGATGTCGATGGCGACAAAGCTCGAAGCCGTCTCCAGCGAGCTTCCGTTCAATGAACAGAGGAACACCTGCAAGTGTTAAAGATAGAGCCGAAGCTCGTGCGTGTGCTTGTGGAGAAGTGACGGTGATCGGAGAGGCCTAAGGGATACGGAGGTGGGTTGGCGATGGTGCTCCGGCCAAGTGGCGGAGCTGGATCTGATGGAGGATGAAGTGCGTCGTCGACGGGCGTAGAGATGGCCGCGAAGATGAGAGCTCCGACACGGAACTCGGCGGAGTGAAATGGAGGCGTGGGAGTGGCCGGAGGCGGAGAATAAAAATCGCGAAATTTGAAGAAGAAAAGAAGAAAAGATCGGCGGAGAATGGAGGGTTCACCTGGGGATTGGACCTCCCTCTTGGGGTCCAGGTCGTCGCTCGAGGGACCGGTGGTGTCCCGAGCTCGTGCAGCGTCGCGGAGTAGCGGCTGCGACACGGTGGAGGTGCCGTGGATCTCGCCGGAGAAAAAGCCCTTCTTCGCTCAAAGAATCGTCAAATTGCTGTCACCAATTGGAGGATCTGAGCTCAGGGAAGCTCTCTGGAGTGGCGGATGGGGCTGAAGTCGGCCGATGGTGGAGTATTTAAAGGGTGAAGTAGAGGAGCGGCCTGGTGATGGAGCGAGGTTGACGGAGGTAGTGGGGCTTCTATGGTGGAGATGGTGGCGAGTAGGGTAGCTGGCGAGGATGAGTTGCGAGTGGGGAAGGTCGTGGGCGTGTTGGCGGACAGTGAAGGTGGCTGACGTGCAGCCGGAAATAGAAAGGGGGCACCCTCCCGCAAGGCAGGGAACGTGGGAGAGAGGGGCACCCTGAGGTAGGAGACGAAGTCTCCACCGTTGGATCTTGTGATCCAACGGTGGTGATCGAAGCGGTAACAGCCGGGTAGGATTAGATCGGGGCGAGTTGATGTGAGGCCGTGATGGCGCCACGTGGATTGAGTTGGCGAAGCGCGAGCGGGCGGTCTGGATGAAGAGATGGAGATGATCGAAGGGACGAGGGGCGCCAACGGAAGAGCGGCTGTGATGGAGGGATCAAGGGCTTGATCAGATGGTGTACATGCCGCCACGTGGCGAGCTCTGGAAGAGGCGCGGACGAGTGGATCAGATGAGGCAAGGGGGATGATCTGACGGTGTTGATTTGAGGCGTACGTGGAAGCAGCTAGGCCGTTGGATCTATAGCGTAATCCAACGGCTGTGGCTGCGGGCGACTGGGGCAAGGGGAGCGGGCCGCGTGGTGCAATCAGAGGGCGCCACGTGGCCTGCTGTGAATGGCTGGAAGAAAATGAATGTGTAGAGAGAAGAGGGGGCCGAATTTGGAAAAATTCAAAACATGAAAGTTGTAGATCTCGATGAGATCTTCAACTTTCATGTTGACCAAAGACGGAGATGAGGTCAAACATTATACATAAATACAAAGATACAAATATACATATATGTAGTACACAAAGTGGCCCAAAAACCCAACTTTCTCATACGAGCTCCAAATTGGATGAAATTAATCTCATTTTAAAGGTCTTTTAATGTGTAGTATTCTAAGAGTAAGTAGACCTAATTCGGAGTTTGTATGAGGGCTTTATGTGCATTTTAGTGTACAGGGGTTCTAAGGCTTTATTGGCTAAATTATAAGGGAAATTTTTGGCCTTCTTCCCTATATTATTAACTAAGGAGTACATTTTATAAAGAAGAGGTTATTTTAGTGAGTGATATTTTACAAGGGATTTTTGGCTTCTTACTTAAATGCAAATGGACTGCTAAAATGTATGAATTATGTATGTATGCATGAATGCTATTTATGCAATATAAAGGGAAATATGCATCTATTTTCTCGGGAACAAGGCTCTATTTTTGACTTTTGAAGTGATGAATCACAGATTCATCAGTCTCCTCTCTCAAGTTCTTCTGGAAGAGGGGGATATGCTCAAGTGCCTCCTGTAGAGTCAGCTGAATATGAAATCTATCAATCATGTGTTGGTTGAACTCTAACTGCTGGTTCTTTTTTTATTTTCTATTTTATTCCCCTTAGCCAAGCGAAGTGCTTGAGGGAAGGGGATAGCTGAGCCTTCCTCAGATAGAAGGTTAGGAATGGGTCTAAGCCATTGAGAAGAAATGGAATCCATACAAATATCACCATGCATCACATATGGACTCGAAGATGAAGAACCCTTTCCTTTATTAATCTTTTTGCTATTTTCTATAGAGTCCCGGGGTACAAAAACTGAAGGAAATACAACTGAAATAGAAGGGGTGGCCTAAGTACCACCCATGGCATCAGGAACTGCGGCATCAGTACTGTACTCTGACTCAGCATCTGAATCTCTGGTGGCATCAGTACCACCCTCTGCATCTAGAAATGCGATGGCTTCAGTACCATCGGCTGGATCAACATCCTTGGTGGCATCAGCATCACCGTCATCATCATCACGAGCGGCATCAACACCGATGTCCTCCTCATCTAGCGCTCCTGCATCCTCGTGGTATCGTCGCTTGGACGAGGCGCTGCCGACTGGCATCCTACCGCTCCTAAGTGTAACAAAGTCAGCATCAAATGTCTATGAAGCAATATCACCCAATAAGTCACTAGAAGTGGTAACCTCTATGAATTGTACCTGCTCAGATAGGTTGTTCGGGTTTGGCTCGATCTGAGCGGGTATGGCGGCCTTGCCCTTGATAATCTCCCTCATCTCCTAACAGAAGTCATCCATCTCCCACATGAATGTGTCCTGCTGATCAGAAAGAAGACGGGCTAGGTCATCGAGTGATGGGTTCTCGTAGGCTGGCCCATGAGAACCGGACGGGTTGCCTCTCTGGAAGTGAGGCTGCTACTGGGAAGGTTGAGAGGGATATTGAGAGTACTACTGAGGCTGTTGCTAGTGATTCCTCCACGGTTGTCCCTGCTGGTAGGGATGAGGACCCTGTTGGTAATGCTGCTGCTGTGGCTGGTGTGGGAATCGGGGCTGCTGCTGAGGCTGGCTGTAATGTCCACCCTGAACTGGAGGCTGCTGCTGGGATGAGACACCTCCGGTTGACCACCTGAATCCAGGATGATCGCGACTGATCCCTGGCTGCTGTCGGTCGTACCGAATCCCATTGACTTCCATCAGCAAGTCCTTCTCGAAAGGGGGTAGAGGAAGAACTGCCAGGGGCTGATCCTGCTAGTACACCACCATCTGAGTATCATGAGATGGTGGTCGCTGAACCTACTAGTGCTGCGATTGCTGGAATGGCTCTGCCTGGATAGGGTGGACCTGTCTGTACTGGGCGGAGGGCTGGGTCGAGCTGCTGCTGCTAGGATCATTATGCAAATAGTTCAAACTACAATTTTATTTAATATACTAGAAAATAAAGCCTAAAAGTACAGGGTAAATAATGTAATATACCCTTGCAGACGCGTGACGTGTACGTGAGGGACATGTGGAGGCCGCTGGTGGCGCATGAACGTGAGGCTTTGATCCTCTGCAGATGTCAGATCTGACGCCTCAGAAATGGTCGAGGACGTGGGGCGCAGATGCGCCAGACTGCAATCTAACGGTCGAAAAGCCTGCTGATGTCAGCGGTGTAGATTTGATCTGTAAGGATGGAGACATCCGACGGTGCTGAAGACACCTGGAAGAATAGCATCGGGTGAACTTCACCACAACCAAGGAGATGATCCTCAGTTCCGATGGTCGATTGGAAGGCTCGGGAATGGTTGTGTAGGTCCTCCGCGTCGACTAGATGGTTCTGATGGGGGAGCCACTAGCTGGATGCGCGTGACGGTGACTGTGGCCTGGAGCTGCTCCGGTGAACCTCAGATGGATGAAACAAGGGGTCCCAGTGCGCGCTAATGCCTGTAAAGGAAAACTAGGACTCGGGCAGTGCTCCGGTCCGGGTTATTGGAGATACAAACTAAAGAAACGAAGGGGGCGAGGTTTGATCTCCAGCGAAGGTGGTAGAGGAGATCTCGAACCTAATCTCGACCTGAAGATCAAGGCTAAGGATGATCAGGGTGTGGTGCAAGATGGAGGGAGTGTCTACGGGTCGATCTGAGCGGCTAGATGTGGATGTCAAGGCTCCGACCAGCTGGTCGGAGCAGATGGAAGCGCAACGACGATGAACGAAAAAATCGGATTGAAATGGGAAATGCAAAGGAAATAGGGGGTACCTGAAGATCGGGGAGTGTTTCTGAGATTCATGAGAAGATGGCTGACTGGGTGATGGCCTCAACCTCAATGCGGAAGGCAGGGGAGGCTGCTCGCGGCGGATCTCTGGCCACGAAGGGTGAGCGTCGTCTCTACTGCACCAAACCGAGCTCCTGCGGGTCCCTCGAGCAGTTGTCACTCAACTGGAGGTGGCTGGGGGTCGAAATGGGAGCGAGGTATGAGCTACCGCTCCATGGAGGCAGAAAAGATAATTTATAGGTGAGTTGAGGGTTTGGAAAGATCGGAGTAAAGCGCCAAACCCTAGGAAGAATCGGATCGGCCACATGACCGGCGAGAATGTCGGAGGTACGAGGATTATCGGGTCCGAATTTCGAGGCCAAAGGCAAGCGGAGTTGGGCTGAAAAATTCCGAGAAGAAGCTCCGGTGAAGAGGATCCGGGTCTGACCCGGGAAGAAGGCGCCATTGACCCACGGTCAACAATCCAGCCGACCAATAAGAAAATAGGATTTACAAAATACTTACAAAATAAATAAAAAATAATAAATGGTTTTAAATAAAAAAGTGTATAAAATGAAAAATGTTTGTTATTTTCAAACTATTTTTCTGTGATTTTTATTTATTTTTTTGAAAAATAAAGTAATCTATATACAGTAGAGTGTATTATATACATGTATAATATACCTATGTATTTTATACATTAATTTTTATTTTGTTTTTTTACAAAAATACCCCAATTTTATATTTTATTTATTTACAACATAATTTTTGGAGTACAAATAATTTTTATTTTATTTTTATGATTTTGTTACAGGTATATAATAAATAGAGAAGAAAGCATATGTACATGTATTATGTACAAGGGAGAGAGAATTTTATTTTTATTTTTATTTTATTTTTCTGATTTTTGGTTTATTTTAAGATTATATACACGGAGGTAAAAATAATATTTTATTTTTATTTTGTCAAAAATATTTATTTATTTACACAACCGATATGTACAATATAGAGTATGCCCTATCTCTCTCTACTTGTTTTATTTGGCGATCATGCCAATGCTTGGCCTTCTCTTGGGGTTCGGGTCACTATGTATTTATTCTAAATACCTCCTTCCCTTTTCTTTTCCTTTATTATTTTATTTTTGCACAAATATATGCTAATTATGTATATTTAACAAATGCATGCTAAATGCTAACTTATTGTATTTACATCTATTTACATGATGATTTTCCAAGATAATTAGCTAAAATAAAAGAATAAAGAGGGATGATCAGGTATTCATCATCGATCTCGACTCTTCTGGAAACACGTGGTCCAGGTTGAACTTCTTTATTGGCCCCACGCGGGTCGCTGAGATTGGATCGCACTCTCATTAACTCCTCTTAGATTACATGTTTCCTGCAGGGAAAGCTCTCTTACTCCCCCATCTCTTGGAGCGACCACCTCCTACTCTCTGTGGAGCTCACCTAGACTGCCAGCCGTCCAAAACCGTTCAGATATTTTGACTACTGGGTCTGCAGGTTTGGATATCTCGAGGCTGTCCATAAAGGCTAGGACACTCACGTACATGGTAACCCGTATTTCCGCCTCACCTAGAAGCTTAGGAACGTGAAAACGACCCTCAAGGCTTGGGATGTTAAGGAGGCAAATGTTTTTCTAAGGTCAATCTAGCGACAATTTTTTTACATGTGGTTAACGATTTTCTATCAGCTTCCCCTCTGGATCCCATCCTCTCGAAGCTTGATTCTGACGTGAAGCTTCACATGGAGGCTTTAGATTCTGACTTAGAATCCGCCTGGAAGTAAAAGAGCTGCCTGAACTGGCTGAAGCTTGGGGACCGTAACACAAATTTCTTCCATCTCTCCGCCAAAAGGCACGCTTCCAAGAATTTCATCCACAAACTCATTGACGTGTAAAGGGTGGTCATTGATAGACCAACAGAGGTTTCGTCGATGACCCTGACCCATTTCTGCGCATTGATTGGCCCTGAGGTGCCAAGATAAACTAGAGCTGATCCCCCGACCCCAAAGTAGGTCATGTCCGATAATGCTAGAAGGTGGTTGGTCAGACCTTTTAATGAGGATGAAATTTGGAGGGCGCTTTGCTACATACCTCCCACCAAGGCTCCTGAGCATGATGGTATCAACACTGGGTTCTTCAAGCAACATTGGGCTATGGTTAAGCGTGAGGTTTGACTCACTATTGAGTTCCTCCATGGTGGCAGGAGCATGGTTAGGCAGGTGAATCACACATTCCTTACCTTGGTGCCCAAGGTCTCTTCTCCTTGCAAGTTGGGGGACTTTGGACCCATCTCATGTTGCAATATAACTTATAAATTGTTCGCGAAGCTGTTGGCCACCCGCATTGGGATGGTTCTCCCACAATTGATCTCCATAAACCAGTCGACCTTTATCAAGGGAAGGCCTATTGGAGATAATATAAGGCTTGCTCAGGAGCTACTGTGGGGTTTTGATAGGCGCTCTTGCTCCAATAAGGCTTGTTTGAAGATAGATCTCTCGAAGGCCTTTGTTTCCATTGAACATTCCTTCATCCTTGAGGCCCTGAGGGCCATGGGGTTTTGCAACACATGGATTGATTGGATTGCAGCTTGCATAACAACAACATCCTTCTCTGTTCTCGTTAACGGCTCATCTCTCGGGTTCTTCAGGGGGACGCTGGGTCTGAGGCAAGGGCTCCCATTGAGCCCCTTACTTTTCTTCCTGGGGATGGAGTCCCTCTCTTGTCTTATGGATCTTGAAGTGGCCAACGGGCGGCTGACGCCAATGGGAAGAGGCCGCCACACAGCCCCAACGCACCTCTTGTATGCAGACGACTTACTTTTCTTCTGCAAGGGCTCCGCTTGCACACTGCAAGCCGTCAGGGAGATCCTATCCGCCTTGCACTCGATCTTGAGGCTAGAACTTAACACAAGAAAAATTAAGTTATTTCACCCTAAGCACTTAGCGGATGGTTTCGCAACTACCGTACAACTGGGTTTGCTGAGGTAATCATTATCGACCTCCTACTAGGGTCTTCCCTTCATCTCCTCCTCTGTGAGGACTTCTGATACCAGGGCATTGGAGGACATGATTAGGGTCACTCTGGGGGGCTGGAAGGCTAAGGCCCTCTCACGTGCCGGCTGTCTGCAGCTGCTTCACTCTGTGATACCCGGCATCACCCTATATTGGGCCACTGGTTATCTACTCCTCCTATGCTTTGTTCGTAGAATCGTCTGGCTGTGTGCTATTGGGGAAAGACAGGCACGACATCACCCAGTCCATTGTCTTCCTTCCAAAATTGGAGGGGGACTTGGCCTTAGATCTCTGGCCACCTTGCGCGATGCCATGGTTGTTTCTTGGGGCTGGAGGCTCCTTTCATCGGACTCCTCTATTTGGGCGCAGTTCATGAGGCGGAAATATTTATCCCATTACTCTTTTTGGGAAGCGGAACCAAACAAGATGTGCACATGTGGTGCCATTAGCGACAACGCCCCTCCTTTCGTATGGTCTCAGAACACCAAAGGGTCCTCCTTTTCTGATGCAGTTGATCTTCGACGACACGGGGTTGACCCCCCACCTTGGGCACCCCTCGTCTGGGCGAAGGGAATGTCCCCAAAGTTTTCCTGTACCCTTTTATAGGGCGGTGATGGGGCGCCTCCTCACCACGGATAGGTTCGCTACTTTCGATATCTGTGCACTCTCTATGCGTTACCTCTGCTCTGTTGAAATCGAGTCCCACTAACACCTGCTATTCAATTGCTCAATGGTTGCGGCGGTCTGGTTGGGTGCCTGCTTGGTTCGTGGTATGCCTCTGCCACCCATTATCCCTATTCGTGATATCTTGGACTGGATCAACGCGATCTCTGTGGCTTTAGATCGCGAAAGATTTTGCTTATTCCTTGTTGCGACCGTCTGGTTTATTTGGAATGAAAGAAACAATAGGAGGACGCATAGTAGACTTGATTGTTCAAACTACTCATCTCCTAGGGTGTAATTCATGGCCTTAGTTTTTGATCTCTTGAGACCATGTAAACTTCATCTTTGCTCCGAGGGTGCCTTTTTTCCTTTTTTTTAACTCTTCTCTTACAAAGCCTCGAACCACATGCAAGCTCCACCAACTGGTACCATAATAACAGTGTGACCCAAACCACATCCCACCGTCACATGATGGACGTCTAGCCCATCCCCGTGACCACGGCACGTCCATCACCGTCGTCTCTCATCACCCCCGGCGCTGTCCACCGCCAAATTCTCTGCCTATAGTATCCCATCCCCCGCAAAGATCCAAGGTCCCCACTCACAAAAAGGCTGCAGCATACCACCAATCCAACGTTCCTCCTCACCCATCCCACCCACACCCCCTTCGTAGGGGTATTCACGGCATTTCCTCCTCGAGCGCCATTCCCCAACGAAAAACCACCCTCAACATCCCAACGGTAACCTCACACCACCTCAACAAACAGTTACTCCAATTACCTACTTTACCCTCCAACGCCCACGTGTCACCACGCCATTGCTGCATTCTGAGGAATCCGATGCCCCCACCACTCCCTCGCCTTTATTACCAAACGTTAATAGCACCTCGCCTTTACCCGTGATCGCCCCACTCTCCGCATTCCCCAACTCTCCTCCAATGATGGCGAGGCGCCTTCCCATTTCTCCAACTCTCGTGGCGGCCGTGGTGGTGCTGCTACTGCTCCAAGTACCGCGTGAAGGAGAAGCAGCGCAGAACTACGGCGATGCGCTGCGAAAGAGCATCCTCTTCTTCGAGGGGCAACGCTCCGGCAGGCTGCCTCCGGACCAGCGCGTCCGCTGGCGTCGCGACTCCGCACTCCATGATGGTGCTTCCGATCGTGTAAGAACACATTACTCGTGACTGTGCTTTGCGTGCGTCAGAGTTTCTATATCACGGTTAAAAATTTACTGCTTAAAGATACCGTATACCATAAATATGTAAAAGTACAGTGAGAATGAGAACTACTGATCGCTTAATCTCATCTGTATTATCGCATTGGCAAATGCAATTAATGAAGTGTTCGCGTAATGATTTTTGAAACATTTCAAAATATTCAACTCGACAAACATAATGAGGTTAGTCTCTTCCACCGATTTAATGTAAATGTATGGATCGATCGTTTTTAGGTGGACTTGTCAGGAGGATACTATGACGCAGGCGACAACGTGAAATTTGGCTTCCCGATGGCCTTCACTGCGACGCTGCTATCGTGGAGCGTGATCGACTTCGGGAGGAGCATGGGGAACCAGCTGGGGGATGCGCTCCGTGCCGTGCGGTGGGCGACAGACTACTTGCTCAAGGCGACGGCCGTGCCCGGGGTGGTGTATGTGCAGGTCGGGGATGCGTTCCGAGACCACGGGTGCTGGGAGAGGCCTGAGGACATGGACACGCCCAGGACGGTGTACAAGGTGGACAGGGCGCATCCGGGATCAGACGTTGCGGGGGAGTCCGCGGCGGCAATGGCGGCGGCCTCGATCGTTTTCCAGGATCGAGATCCTTCTTATTCCCGTTTGCTTCTTAACAGAGCAATGGAGGTAATCCTGCGCAGTTAGAAATATTAGTTATATATGTACATTGCTGAGATATTTGCTATGCACATGTAGGTATTCGATTTCGCAGACAAATACAGGGGAGCTTACAGCAGTAGCCTCCGCTCGGCTGTGTGCCCATTCTACTGCGACTTTGACGGATATCAGGTCAACATTGCTCATTCTCAATGCCATTGACGGCAATAGTGTTTTCTTTCTATGTCCTCATGATGGTTTTGGTGGTGTCTGCAGGACGAGCTCCTGTGGGGAGCGGCTTGGCTGCACAAGGCCTCTCGGAAACGCGAGTACCGGGAATACATTGTGAGGAACGAGAACGTGCTTGGTGCGTGGGACACCATTAATGAGTTCGGTTGGGACAACAAGCACGCTGGCATCAATGTCCTCCTCTCCAAGGTACATTTAATTTGCATGGAACCTAATTAATCGTCAGTTAATTCAAATGGAATCAAACACACATCACGAGCACCCCATTGCAAAAACCACCAACAAACGGGACAAGAGATAAAGCTGGAGTATGGCATGGATAAGAGAGAGATCTTTTCCTGATCACGTTCCCTGAGGTAAATGAATGGTCTGCACTTCTGACACACTGACCATCAAAAGATGGGGTTGCTGCACTGCTGCATACCCCACCCACACACCCTATCTACCTTATCACTGATCTTTAGCGGTGTCCTGTGTTCCCCTGTCCACTTAATTTTCTTTTGCAAAAGGCAAGTGGGATTGGATTGTGCATGAGTTGACCGGCATTGTCCACTTTTGACCGAGGGCTCACGTGAGGCGTTTGCAGGAGGTGCTGATGGGGAACGCAGACTACCTGATGTCGTTCAAGAGGAACGCGGACGATTTCGTGTGCAGCTTAGTGCCGGGGATGCACCCTCAGGTGCAGTACTCTCCCGGGGGCTTGCTGTTCAAGGCAGGGGGGAGCAACATGCAGCACGTCACTTCCCTGTCCTTCTTGTTGCTTGCTTACTCCAACTACCTCAGCCATGCTGGTAAGGTCGTCCCGTGCCGTTCCCTCTCTGCCACGCCGGCTGCTCTCCGCTCCATCGCCAAACGTCAGGTATTGTCAAGGATATTTGATATGCTTTACACATCTAATTTAGGACGTTATTTCAGAGTGCATGCAAGTTTCACAAAGATATCTACAGGTTTTAGTTGTCCTATGGTCACACATGCTTAATCGTCTGATCACTTTTCCGTACGTCAAAATTCTCTGTATATATGAAGGGAGAAGTGATGCTTTATTATGTTGCCCACTTGGGTTTCCATTGTGGTTCTCATGAATAAATGCATCAAGCTATGTATGACATACCATGGAATAGTGGCCCATCAATCAATGATTTGCTTAGTATTAAATTAGAATGCTGGTGGGTGCAGGTGGACTACATTCTTGGGGACAACCCTATACACTTGTCTTACATGGTTGGGTACGGGGAGCGGTACCCCATGCGGATCCACCACAGGGCGAGCTCGCTGCCATCCGTCCCGACCCACCCCGCACATATCGGTTGCAAGGAAGGATCCAGATATTACGACAGCCCGGATCCGAACCCGAATCTATTAGTCGGGGCAGTGGTTGGCGGGCCCAACACTAGCGATGCCTTCCCGGATCAGAGGCCTTTCTTCGAAGAGTCGGAGCCCACTACGTACATCAACGCACCCCTTGTTGGATTACTCGCGTATTTCTGGGCCCACCCGACATAACCGAGGAGGAGATTGTATGCCCCTGTTCTTGTTTTTCTGGAAGAGAGGTAACAGACGTGGATGATGTAATTCTGTCTTTTTTGGCGTGGCTTGATGACAAGTGTTTAATAGAAGAAAGCCTTCTTTTCCCTGGTGTTATATCTTCTATTGTTTATGGGTCATGTTAAATTTTGTAGATTTTTGAGTTAGGGCCCGTTCGGTTCGGGAATAAGCAGGAATAAGGATTGAAAATAAGGAGAATAAGGGTCTATTCTTTGTTCGGCTGGAAGATAGGAATAAGGAGAATAAGATGAAATAAAGATAGGTAAGGTGAGATAAAGATATGAATAAGAGTGAAATAAGATGAAATAATGGGGAATAGTCGTACCACGGGGAACCGTGTTTGGAGGAAAATGGAGGTTTATTCCCCTTATTCCACTCCCCTTATTCACTAAACGAACAAGCCCTTAAAGTTAATTGGTGAGGATTAATTCCGATTCTTTTAGATTTTTCGTTTTCCGATCTGCACATGACATAAATCTCACTATCCAAAGTTCTCTTCTTTGTTGATTTGATTTTAGAGATTTTAACTTTACGTCCTAAATTTTATGCCACTAACTTTTTTTTGCAATTACACATGTATCTTAGAAAATCACCGGTTGTGCCCTTCATATACTACACTTGTGCTTATATATTATGTCGTAGAATGTAATACCGAGTTTTAAACTTCTCAAGTTTGTTAATACGTAAATATTCATTTGTTTTTGGATGTTTTTTATATATGCTAATGGTTTTGAAATTTTGCATATGATAATTTATATTGGGAAAAAGGAGTATGCTCTCACTCTTTTTTCTCATTTTTTATTTTTCTGAAATGAAATTGAGTGGAATTTAGATCATAATATATCACTTAATCATTCAAAATTCAACTTATTCCTTTCATCAAGACTGTCAATTTTAACGGTTTCAGAATAATTAAATTTGACCCCCTCTAGATAGAAGTATTAGAAATGCTTGTTTTATACGAAATTTAAGCACATGCCACTTATTTTTCTAATTAAATCCTCTCAAGTTTCATTTTAAAAAAAATAAAAAATAGTGAAAAAAGGTGGGAGCATACTCTTGTGTGCTCCAGGGGAGCATGCTCATTTAATGCATTTATATATTACATGTTATGTATATATGCTTATCTTTTGTGAGATTCTTCTTTTACTAATATTTTTTGATTTTGTGCATATTTATCTGCATTTATATTTCAACTATGCATATGTTCTTGTGTGTATTTTTATATATTCTTTTTTATACTATATGCATATTTTTGTATTTTGAACTTTTTATAAGTTAAATTTTTTTCTTCAAAATTTTAGTAAATTTTGATAGGTACAATACTACAAGTAGTATACAAGGTATACATGTATGACATAAGTGTAGAAAAAATGAGGCTTTCCTTCAAAGCCTAACCCCTTTTCTCATACTTAAGTAGAACCATATCCTCGTCTTAATAATGTACCATAAGTGGATAACTCTTTGAATATGTTGGTTGTACACAAAATAATGAGTAGCGATAAAGAGAAAATTTTCGATAGATTTTCTAACATTAATATTATTAGTTGATTTTATATAAGAACCTCATGCGTACATGTTATAAGCCATTCGAGGATTTAATTAGCATAGAGGAGTCGAAAAAGGGATTAGTGGAAGTCTATAAAAGGGAGAAAAATCAATAGAGGAGTCGATAACTCTTTGAATAACTCCTTAAATGTACCATAAGTGGATAACTCTTTGAATATGTTGGTTGGACAAAAAAATAATGAGTAACGATAAAGAGAAATTTTTCTATAGATTTTTAACATTAATATTATTAGTTGATTTTATATAAGAACCTCATGCATACATGTTATAAGCCACTCGAGGACTTAATTAGCATAGAGGAGTCGAAAAAGGGATTAATGGAAATCTATAAAAGGGAGAAAAATCAATAGAGGAGTCAAAAAAGGGATTAATGGAAGTCTACTGATGAATCACTTTTTCAAGATTTTAATTATTAAGAAATGAAAATAATATCACAAATGTCGTTGCAACCCGAAACAAACTCAATCAAAAATATTTCTTTTCTAAGTGAAGAATATGCTAATTATTAACCAGGTACAACTCGTAGGGTCGAACACAATGAATCAAATATTTTTACTAAGGTAATTAATTCCTAAAAAATAGTAAAGATTTTTATTTTTTTTCTGATTTTTAGTTTGTTTTTAATGTGTTTTATGGATTTCTAATTGGTTTTATATTTTTTATTTTACGATTTTTTATTTTTAGTTGATTTTAATTTTGCAAAATTTTTAAAAAATAAATTTTTAAAGCAAAGATATACATAAAATAAAAGATAAGAGTTTTTGTATTTTAAAACATATCAAAAATACTAAAAAATGCAGAAAGTATTTTTTTTGTGTTTTATGTATTTTTATATTATTTTTATGATTTTATGTAATTTTAGATTTTTTAAGGATTTTAGAATGAATAAAAACGGTAAATAGAACATAAAGTAAAATTACTTTACTTTTTTAGGTTTTGAAAATATAAAATCAAATTAAAAATATTGGAATCAAATTTGAACATACGCAAAATTTTCCAGCTCTTAACCAAGCTTAATTATGCATTTTTTAATGATTTCATATGAATTTTTATAGGTTTTCTGTGTTTTTAAATTTTTAGGGTTTTCAAAAAGAATTTTTAACCAAATTTGTAATGTGATAAAACTACGTAAAAGACACAATCAAAAAGTTTTTAGAATTTTTAAATCATTTTTCTATTTTTTATGAATATTTTAATGTCACAAATCTTTAATGTTTTTTATTTTTTAAAAATAAGAAATCAAACAAATTTTGAAAAGTAAATTTATGTGATATAGACTAATGAATATGAAACTTAATCTGGTTTTTATGAATTTTATAGAGCAATGAAATTAATTAAACCAAGCAAAACACTCAAAGAAGTGAAATTTAGAATTAGAAGGGCTATTATGCAATTTCAGGAATGTTGTATAGCAACTATTAACAAAAGAAATAAAATCCAGGAGATAGTTTGCAATTTGCCCAATAATACACGTGAAGATGCCCATAAGCGAAATATAGAAGGATGAAAATGCAATTTATAAAAAACTATTAGGGTTTCTATGCAATTATTTCAATGTTTAATTACATAAGAGAAGCTAAAAAGTAGTAAACTAAAATATAGGGGCTTGCAATGCAAATCGCCTAAAATGTCTGTCTAAACACGTGCAAATCACGTGCTTCTCTTAAGTGGTGGGCCAATCGCATGGTTCGATCAGAATCGTCCGATCAGATCTAATCGGAAGGCTCTTGTTGAATCTGGAGCTCGTGTATGTTCTTCCCCAATTCCAACTTGGCTCCAGGTAGCGGCTGACTTGTTTCTCCCCATGTTCTTCGATCAAGCAGGGGCAATTCTCACGTCTAAATCGATGATCTTCAAGCGGCGTAATCAATTGATGATTGTCTTTCCTCTGATCTATTTGCTTGCAGACAACGGTGATGGCTGCAGTGGATGGATTTCAGCGGATCGTATGGGTTCCTCGCATGAGGATCACAACGTGGCAATGATTTTTGATGCGGATCTATCTCCAGGTGATTGATTGCTTCGCAGGAGGCGATGCTGCTTCTCGATCTCCGATAATGCGCATGCGCTTGAATCGATTCAACTCTAGGCTTCAGTACCTCGTTTAATGTTGCGATGGAAATTTACATATTCGAATGCTTCGGATCTCGTGCCTTCAGACGAGGCTTTGAATTCAGATGCTCGAGGTGATACGCTGGGCTGTAAATCCTAGATGATACAATCGGTTCAGCTGCCGGAACTTCGTATCTGCAGATATATATTGATCTCCAGATGAATACGATGCTCGGATGATGGAATCAATTGCAGGTGGTGCTTCTAGTGCTATCGGTTGAAACTCATTGAACAACACCTGCAAGTGATGGTAGAACAACTCGAGCACAAGGCTTGGTCCAAATGCACACAGAAGGGTGAGCGAATGAGTAGATCTTTAACGATGGAGGAGAGTATCTGAGGCTCGAATCGGATCTGATTCAAGGTAATCAGGTTGTGGACTAGAGATGGAGAACTGGAGGCGATCGAAATGGGATGATCAAAGGCAGATTTGACGAGGAGATGGTGGACGACCTTCGATCTAGAAGATCAGAGACCTCAAAATGGGTCTACAGCCACTACAAGAAAAAACAGATTTTACTACTACAACTGTAGCAGCAAAAGAGTGGTAAAATAGTTGCAAAATGGTAGCAACACAAGTTTGCTACTACATGTGGTAGTAAATTCTGTAGTCGCGCCGAAATGGTCACAAACTGTTAGAGACCACACTGTGGTAGTAGTTGTAGTCGCAATAATAGTCGCAAGTAGTCATATTATAGTTGCAAAGTAGTGGTAAATTTTCAATAATTTGCGATTATTTAGGCATGACTTTGCAACTACTAAGGGACCACATATACATGAGGGCATAACGACCTTATTGAACTTGTCACAGCTGTTTACCACCACGTTGGCACTAATTTGTTACCACTTTACCGCTATATTTCTACCATAGTAGTAGCAATGTAGTGTCATAGTAGTCGCAAATTCTAATTATAAAATAAAAAAATATAATCCAAACATGAGATCTCAAACATGGTCCTCCATAGGATTTTTATCCTGTAAATATTGAACAGTAATATAATACTTTCGATTCTGACTGCTTATACTATCAAAAAATCATCACAAAGTAGAAACACAATTAACATAGAGACATGCATCCAAAATTATAATGTGCAATAGTTCATGCAGAGCTACGTTAGTCATTTATATTAAAAATAAAAAAGACAAGACTCGAAGTTTTATAACATCAAATTTAGAAGATAAAATAACTAATACTAAGGTTTCTTTTTCCTCCACTTGGTAAACACATTATCTTTTTTGGCCTTGCCTTTGTCCTTTGGATTTTCCTTTCTCTTCTTCATATTCTCCCTATGTTCTGAAATGATAACGCCCTTCCTTTGTGATCAAGTCTTTATTGCATTTTTCTACAAAGCACAAAAGGGCTATTTACATGCTAGAAAAATAATTCATTTATTAAACTACGATCTAAAATCGCATGAAGATGAAAATGTTAGCTATATACCTCAAATGGTCAATGGCCTTAACAACCTTGTTGAAAGAGCCTAAGTTTGAATGAATATCATCCACCTTATTCACCAACACACTCACTGTCTAAGTGAGTTGTACAAACTCAGTCTTGGATACATCGGATGTCGGCACGTTGCATGTTGAAGGTGTCTCAAAAAAACCAGATGCTCCATTAGAACTAGTAGAGGATGTGAACTTAGGTGGCAAACCACCCAAAGTTTGCCTTCTATTAGGCCCCACCTTACGCTCACTGATGACTTCTTTCCATAAACTATCATTAAAGTCTATTTCTTCATCGGAAATGGAAACACCAAACTTGGCTCTATGCATGTCCATGTAACGATCCTACAAATTATTTTTTTAGTTTAATATGAAATAAAAAATATATAAGTGATAAGCAACGTACCAACACCGCTTTGATTCAGGTGTAGCCCAATCCTCCCCCCCCGCTTGTATGAGTCGCGGTCCACCATTTGATAAACGTTGAAGGATGTTTATCAGCTCCAAGCTATAATGCCAACATAATAGTTGTAAACACAAATTTACAAATGATAATGTGAAATCAAACTTTGTTATTTATACATACCAGTTCATGCCTCACAGTTCCATGGCTCTTCGATCCACTAGTTGATCTAATACTCTGTTTCCCTCTATTTATCTTCCCTCCTTCAGACCTCTTCTGAAATTTTTCTTGAATGAAAATGTCACAATAGCACTACAAGAAAATGCAATTTTTGCGACCACAATTGCGGTGACAAAGAGGTGGCTATGTGGTGACAAATTTTGGAATTGTAGTTCTATTACTTATAAGAACTAAAATAAGTCATTGTAGATGTTAGAAAGATTAATCAATGTCTATACTAAAGTATAACTGAGAATATAAGTCATACATCAAATAAGTTACATCCTCCTTCAGAGCGACCATTGTAGAAGATAATTTTTGTAATCCAGAAGACATGTTGCCAACTGTATTTACCAGTGAATTCACAGCTCGTGAAAGTTGTCTAAACTCAGCCTCAGATACACCCAATTGAGATGTAGATGTTATACATCAAGGTCATTCCAAAATAATTGGAGGCTCAAGTGGAATCAAAAGGTTAGACAGAAGTGTTCCAGATTTTTAGGACATCAAGTTGTACTTTTGATCTTTTTACAAATTCTACATCGATTGCTCCAAAATCCCTGATGTAGACCTGAAAAATGTCGCGCATATATATTGTTATCATCATTGATGAGGAAACAAAAAAAAACAATGTCCTAATCTTAATTAAAGAGGTCTAGTATTGTTTCCCCAAAGAGTGTTTCCACAATCAGCTCTCCTAATCCTTTCCTCTTCACAACAATGTACATCTTCTTCTGCATGATAAATACACATGTTTGGTAAAGCATGGATGTGATAATAACTGGTTTACACGTGAGATCAATAAAAAGTTGAACTCACTTGCTTTTGTAGAAGTCCCAACATCAAGTACATTGTCATCTCTGCACATGAAGCCACATGCCTATTTTACTTTCAGGAACTCTCTGTCGACTTTGATTCCATGCATTATTGTCGCAGCAATGCCAACACCTGCAAGTAAAGTTTAAAAGATTGCATAGCTGTGTTAACTAATATCGCATAAACGTTGTAACTCTAAATACAATATTTTTAAAATACTATAAATGACATATGCAACATTTGCTAATCGTTGCAAAAAATAATATATTTCAAAAGTATCTTTTCTATTTTGCAGTAAACAATGATTATAGCAATCATATATCACCAGTTCAACAATTAATTGCTTCATCTATTTAAAGTCAATTATATAAGCATCTTCAAATGATATGCTTTAAATTTTCATAGTAAATACATACCTAACAACCATGATAATCAAACAAAATCCACAGTCATCTTTACCATTACAAATAGTCCAAGTATCTATAATAACTTTCGAATATCCAAAATTCTTCATGCCCTCATGATGTGAAGATGCCTCTTTTTCCTCATCTATCATTGATAACAATGGGAATATGATTTTCCCATGTCTTCCATTGATGTTAGGAGCTTCATACCTCAACAACGCATCCTCTGTTCTTATATCCTCCTATTCAGATCTATTTTACCTATCACAAAATCATATGACAGGGAAGCACACAGATCAACACATGAATGCACGATTAGAATTTTTATATCTTTTTATTATAGCAAACTTTTCATCTATAAAAAGTGTTATTGTAGATTCACAATTGATGATTTTCATTCTTTGACAATTCATGTTTAAAGAGTACTAAATTCCAAGGTTTTAAAAACCGAACCGGACATCAAACCGTGAATGTATCGGTTTTTGGTTTTTATGGTCGAACCAATGGGACCGATCGGTCAAACCGGTGATGACGTCAGCAGTTCAAGGAAGCCAGAAAAGACCGAACCGTTGTAATGTTGGTTTGGTTCGTATGGTTCAACCGGGTCGAACCGGATTAGACCGGTATATCATACAAATAAATACGAAAAATGCTACATCATATCCTTCTAGAATTTGTTTACTCTTATCCTTCTAAGTTTTTACAATAATACTTATACCCTAATTTTCAATACAATTACACGTGTCCCATATATTTTTACAAAATCAATAGTAGTGGCCTTTTATTAGTACATTTGTACTCCCATTTTATACCAAAATAAGGATGATATTATGATTTTTTTAAGAAAATATAGGAGCAGAAGTAAATTTTCTTAAAAGTTAGGGTATAATTGCTCTTATAAAAACTCAAAGTGCATAATAATCATAATTTGTAAAATTTATATAAATACATATAAGTGATGTAAAAAATTAACAATTTTAAAATTATTTAAACTCTAATTAACGATAAGTGTTGTCAATTTATTGCTTCTCATAGTATGACTATGACAATGTCTTCTTCGTTTGTTATTGTTATAAGCGGACAACCTCATACACAACGTGAGAAGAGAGAGGCAATGCTCATATGGCATGAGGGGACAAGCGATAATGAGCCATTGGCACATGTGAAGGAGAAGAGATAAAAATGTATTATAGTACGAGTTAGAATGAGACTAGATTATGAATATTTCTGAAAAGTTTGCATTTTATTGATTTATTGGAAATTATTTTTTTTGTCAAAAATCAATGGTTGAACCGGTGGTTTGGTTTAATTGGTTCAACCGGGTTTAAGCGGTCCAACCGGGTTTTGACCGGTTTTGACTGGTTTTTATTTTCTGAATAAAAACCGGGTGGTTGGACCGTTTTTCCTCCGGTTCTTGGTTTAACCGGTTCAACCGGCCGGTTCGGTTCGGTTTTTAAAACCTTGCTAAATTCATTAACTAACGTACTCTTTTGTTAATTCTGACAACTCCAACATTCTCATACCTTTCGAGAAACCGCTCTTCTTTATTGTCCAATACACATCCACAATTTCTCCATTTAGCTAGCCTGTCATAGTAGCATCAATCTAAGAGTTAGTGTATTCCATCCAAATGAATGAACATGTAAATTTAAAAATGCTCAAGGATTACATCTAGATACTTCCACGAAGTGTGCATACAAGTATACACATGTGGATGTATGTGCCTGCATTTGTGGATGTGGGTGTGTGTATTGGTGTGTATGGTGTGCATGTGAGCATGCATGTCTGTAAGAAAACAACAGTTTAGAATAATCGATCAACCTTCTTGTTGATGCATTGTTGTTGCACGATGTAGTTTTCCCTGAGATTGCAACTTTAACTTCAACCAATACAGTTACCTTTGCGCCACCTGATAAAAACCAGACTTGGATTTTGTTATCAAGATCAAATACAAGTATTTAAATCAGGCTATATTGGACAAAAACAATATATTTTTAATGATATTGGTTCTACTTGAATATGGTATTAAACAAAAGATTAAAAAATTATGATTTCATGTCTCAATGCTTGAAAGCATTCTCAAATATGTCTTTCCTATTACATGAGTATTTCAGTACCTAGCAAGATCGACGTTTTTTGAAATTGATTTACATTTAAAGATGTACATACCTACCTAAGTGATCTAACTCTCTTGTAATATAGTAAAGATGATTCATCTATAAAATATAGTTATATTTGAATCTTCTCTTCTGCACGTGATGCACTTTCTACACCTTTGGATATTTGTATATATGTCTCTCTAATGTATCACACCTTTGACTGCAGAATCAGATCACATCACACCTCCTAAAATTCAATAATTACAGTATGATGTTAATCTACATAGTAATCTTCAACATCACCCCCTGCAATGCCTTGTTCCCACAACATAAGTTGCAGTTTTGAGCGCGGAGAAAAGTCAGGAGCTATTTGCAAAGAAAACATTATTGCATTGAAAAGGGACAACAAAGTTTTATATGGAACTACTAAGATGGCTACATAAATAGCTAAGGTTTACAACAGTTTACTTTCATGGTTATCTTGATGGACTATCAACTCTTTCGTAAAACTCGTGCAACCAGATTGTCTCTGAGAACTGAAAGAATGGATCAATCAAGTAGGTATTTATCCCTGTAAATTTGCATAGATGATTTGGATTTGAGATGTGGAGACTTATCTACCCATTTGAAAAAATGCCTGACTTATTTTTTTTCTGAATTTTACAGAATGTAATGCGATTAACATTGACAAACGGGTCAAATAGTTTACCGAACATGGATTTTTTTTAATACAAACATGGAATCTAGATAAACAGAAAAAATATACATGGAAAAGCCCATTCTTATGCTTGACATTAATTTCAATGAAGGACATTCAAGGAAGAATGGAAACCTATAGAGTGAATAACCTGTTACACGATCTCACCATTTAAAATGTTAAGAAAGCATACTTCCTTTGTGCTCATGGGTACAGAGATGAAGCATTGATACTAATAAGTCTAAATCGACTTCTGATACATATATAGGAACTTGGCTATACCAATTGGTTCCATCCAAATTACACAAAATCTCAAAACATTGTTGAACTTCTACATCCCATTTAGATACTCTCTGAATTTTAAGATAATGAAGAGTAATCTGTACTAAGATTCAAACTAGAAAATTGTGTGTTCTTATATACTCACATTAATAAGATTTACATATTTAACTGAACAGATTAAATAGTTGGTTCATATCAAGGATCTTGGAGTTCACAACAGAAAACATATTTATTACATTCCTGGGTAGTGCTTTCCCTATTGGTGCTTGCAATCTTTTTTGCTTCACAATCATATGCATTTTCTTCTACTATCTTAACATATACAAAATATGAAGAAAAGAGAGATAGCTTAATGAAATTGATTTTGAGAGGAGCGTCCTTACAAAGTATGCCCAAGGAAATTGGGAGACGGTTCATCTAAGATATCTGGGTATGCATAAAACCGAACTGAAAAGGTTCTAATCATTAGCTAGTGAATGCAAAATATGCAAACAGTAACCAAGCATACGCTTCCTATCAGATATGGTGTAATTAAGGTTCCTACTCACAGTCTATGGAGGAGGGGGAGGATGGGGATCAATACAAGAGGGAGGAGTAGGGTTTGGGGAATAGGTAGATTAATAGCCCTAATTTGGGTGCCCATCAGTGCGAGAGCGATAACGTGAAGGAACCAAAAGAAAAGGAGCGAGAAGTAAAATCAAATGATAACTACAACATACCAAATATGGAGACATTAGAGATATACATCGTAGTCATCAGAGAGGAACACATTGGAGGAAACTTGGTAGTAGAGGAGAATGCGAGGAAGAGGAGGCGGTGGAGAGGCGGAGGCGGCATCTTGGAGATGAGGAGGCAGTGGAGAGTGGGATGCGTCAGCCAGAAGAGGAAGAGCACGCGATGGAGAGGCAGAGGCGGTGGACAGAGAGGCGATTTGGGAGGGGGCACGATTGGGAGAGGTTCAAAGATGAGAGGGATTGGGGAAGCTAGCAAGGGAAATCGAATTTAGGGCTTGGATTGGCGGGGGACTATGAAAATTTTCGCCAAAATTTACCACTAGTTTGCGACTACATTTTCATCACAAAGTGGGTGCAAATATTTACAACTACAAGTGGCAACTACAAATAGTCGTTAAATTAGCTCTTGAACATGGCGACTATATTGTGGCGGTATTGTAGTCGCAAAGTAGTGGCTATATGACTTGCGACTACATTGCCATCACATGTAGTAGCAACACTGTAGTCGTAAATTCTGCATTTTCTTGTAGTGAGCTACAAAATCGAAATCAGCATGAATTGAAAGACATTAAAGATCTAAGCATCATATTACATGGTGGATCGGAAGCCTGGATTGAGGATCTAGGATCCTCAGGTTATTGCCTCGATAGTGCGGCGGTGCCAGAGGCTCGGCTCGCTCAAGGCAGAGTACGTCAAAAATCGCCAGATCATAGATCAAATCGATTCCAATCGTCGCTACAATATCGCTCACATTTGTTGTCATTCTCGCGGAGGTTAGGAGCTCACTAGAGGAGGAAGGAGAGGCTAAAGATGTGAGATAGGAGCAACTCCATACTATTTATAAGCTGACTAAGACCAAATTTCAAATTGAAAAATTATACGCAAAATGAGGTGGAATTTGGCAAAAAATATTCTTGCGAGAATTACGATTATGTGGACATTATTCGGGTGAAGAAATCGAGTCAAAAAGAGGTCGGAGGTGATCGGGAAAAATCCGAGAAAAAGACGGGTTGGGCTAGTTTATTCGATTTGAAGGGAAGCAGAGAAGTTGACTGGATGGTCAACAAAAGTAAATGGACCAATGGGAATGGGCATGGCATAAGACAAATTAGATTAGAAGACAAAATAACTTGATTAAATAGAAATAAATAGATATAAAATAGTAAATAAATTTAAATTTAAAAATTATTAACATAAAAATGTTTATAATTTAATAAACTTTTTTTTATTTTTTAATAAATTAAATCAATTAAAATAGTTAAATAATTAGAATACATATATTTATAGATATAATTGACCTATATACATAGTATACATACTTTATTATTCTTTACAAATATACATATTATTTTATATTTTATTTATTTACATAATAATTTAAGTATTTTAAATATATATTTATTTTATTTTTAAAGTTAATTTAATTGTTCAAATAAATAGGAGTATATACGATACAAGTACATTATACCTTTTGAAGACGCAAATTTTGGTGCGTTAAGAAATGTATTTTATGAGTGTCACTGTGCACACACGAAAACTAGTTAGATAGAATTTATTCAACTAAAAGCCAACATATATTAAAATATACAAAGGTCAAGTAGAAGATCGATCCACACATACTCAGATATTTTTACGCGGATTATTATTCTATTTACAAAGACATTTTTGACTTTATTGACTCAAATTGAATCCTATTTTTTCTCATAAGACCCATGTTGAAACCTTTATCACTAGGTTCTAGACATCATAAGGACCACACATGAATTTTTTGAGGATTTTTCGGATATTTCTGCTACTTTTTGGTAATTTTTTGAATTTCTAGGGGTATGAATGTAATATTCAGGAAACTTAGGGGCTTGAAGGCAAATAAAATTAAAACTTAAGAGAATATTTGTAATTACTGAAAGTATCTGACATGAATGAAAAATTTTCCAAATAAAAAAACTTAATGAGTAAATTGCAGGGAGAAATGAAAATTTTACGAAATTGTAGAAAAGTCCCAGAAAGGGCTGGGATGTAAATATAAAGAACTTGGATTAAAGATAATGCAAATGTTACAAGATATAAAATTCTAAAATGGATAAATATCATAAATTCAACAAAAGTTTGATAGAATTGCATTTAGGTCCAAAATAAAAAATACCAAAAGAAAGCAAAATTACGAAGGGGTCCCTAGGACCCCTTCTTCTCCTTGAAGCTGCAGAAGGTGAAGGCACTGATGTGTGCGACCATGTTAGTAGAGCTGTGGTCGCTCAAGCGGCTGTGCGCGGTGACATGGAGGTGAAGTAGGTGAGGTGTGGCACTGAGATGCGGTAGTGGAGAGCCGGCGAGGTGCAGTAGTGGATGGCCTCTAGCACCCAATGGGTTCTTGATAACACGGTAAATTCATGCGAGGGTCATAATGAATAGTATATATAAGGTGTCGCTGAGACGACCGCTCGAAGAATACCATGTTGATCAGCCATTAACCCACAATAAAAGAATAAAACAATTGAGTCCCAAAAAATGTGAATTAACATTTATTACTCTACCACAAAATGTACAGTGACTAAGCATGTAGAGGTCGAACCACAGAGAGCAATACAAAAAATGCAATAGCCTATGATGTGCATGTGCCACAGAGTCATCCTTGTGTGAAGCCTATTTTTGTGGGTTTTCGTATATTTATTTATTTTATTATTTTTATTTTATTTTATTTTTTGTTTATTTTAATAATATAGTTATGTAAGATATATATATAATTTATAGAATATAAGTGTATAAAGATATATATATATATCCCTAGAGGGTAGGTATAAAGCATATAATACTTACATTATATATATAAATAATAATTTTTTTCTTCACTTTTAGAATGCCATATATTAATAGATATAGGTATATATATATAGATATGCATTTTTTTATTTTTTTCTTTTTTTATAGGGGAAAATATAGATAAAGGGGGAGATATAATATTTATAAAAATATGCATAAATTGTCAAAAATTCAGAAATAAAGTCTTTTTGGTATTTTCATAATTTTCTACTATTTTTGTGATTTTTGGGCATTTTTCAAAATATTTTTAGTATTTTTAAATGCTGAAATAAAGGAAAACAGTGAAATAGGTACTAGCTGTAAGTAAAATAGGAATCAAAAATAGCAAACAACCACAAAATGTTTCCACACTATTTTTCAAATAGAGATAATAAAATATAGAAGAAATATGAACTGAGTTTATATTTTTATGGGTTTTCTTTGATTTTCTATATTTTTTTGAAGTTTTTGTGTATTTTTGAATTTTTAAGGTTTTTCTTTTGAGATTTTTAGGGATTTTTGGACTGACACTAAAATAGGTCAAAATACACACTAGGGATTTTTTTTGGAATTTTTCGAGGTCTTTAAATATTTTTTGGTATTTTGTACGCTAGACAGTAAACAAAATGCATGTTTTTGATTTTTCAAAAAAAATGCAAAAATGCAACAAAATTAAAAACTAAAAATATAGCGGGAAAGAACAGGCTAACATGAGCTTACATCTATTTTTGCAAAAAATTTTCAAATCAAGATGAGGCATGGAATAAATGGACAAAGCATACAACAATTAAACAGCCTGACAGGGGCATATTTGCAAATAAAATGTTTCTCAGGGGCCTCAGTGCAAATATTACTACAAAAATAAACATTCATTTTTATTTTTGGGGTTGTTCTACAATTAACAGAACCCGGCAGGGTTTAAATGCAAAAATCACGCGCCTCACGTGGGTGCTGCACGTGAGGCGCTGAGGGACTAATATGCAAATACATAAACTACAGGGGGCCTTCCGTAAATTTTACAATTTATTTACAACGGGGATTTTTATTTATAGCATTAAAATACAAATACAAAAAGGCGGGGGGAGGTGTCTGAAATTTACCCCCAACAGGCGCTTGATCCGATGGTTGGTCTTCGTCCACTTGACACGCGGCGCGCATCCGTCGGTCGATACCGGTTCGCAGATGATGGCTGAGATTAGATCAGCTTCGCTGATCGGATAGTGAATGCGGGGCTTCATCTGACGATCCACGTGCGATCTGGGCCGAGCCTCCTGATCTGACGGTGTTGGAGGTCCCAGGAAGAACAGGGAAGAAGCTCGCCCCTGGCGAGCTTCGATCGTGCAGCGTAGGCTTCTCCGGGCAATTCCCTCACATCTGAAGTGCTCAGGACGTAGCTGGAGTTCTTCCGCGTCGACTGATGGCCTCTCCATGGCTTCTGGAGGTCTGAAGGGCTCGGACGAGGTTGATGAAGGACAAGACCTCCAGGAACCTCTTCCTTGTTTGAATCGAGCCCAGATGGGTTCCTTTCTTCGCTGAACCTGCATAGGAAGAACCGGGGGAGCTAGGGCTTCCTCCTCGACCCCGGGTTTTGAAGCTACACAACAAGATGAGGTGTGGCGGAGGAGCTCCGACAAAAGGCGGAGGTGGAGCTCCGATTCGCCAAGACCAGAGGTCCTGGGTTGAACAAAGATGTGCGATCGATGGAGAAAACGACGGGGAATGAAATGGGAGGCAAAAGGCGGCCGGATACAATCGAGGTCACCGTGAAGAAGTCGCCGGAGCTGAGCTCCGGCAAACTTCGAATTTTGGATTCTAAGCTACACTGACTAACTAAACACTAAACTAACAACTGGAATCAAAAGCTAACATTAAAACCTAACTAAAAAGCGATAAAGAAGCAGCTCTTATACCTGGGGGCCACCAGGGAGCAGGACGGACGTCGGAGCTCCGCCGCATCAAAATCGTCCTTCCTCCGGCCGATTCGAGGTGCTGGAGCACTCCCCCTGTCACGAGGAATGTCCTAGGAACGAAATCAGGGCTTTTGGATGGATTAAAATTGGCCAAATCTGAGGAAGGGAGCGGAGCTTTTTATTTATAGACAATGGCCAGGAGCCTTATTGACCGGCGATTATTGCTTGATCCAATGAGTATCAAATTGATCCAAGTTATCAACGGGTATCAGTGATCATCAGAGATCATTTCTTGTTAAGGAAGCGAGCTCGATCGATGGAGAGATGGCCGTAAAAAAGGGACGAAATCCGGGGAAAAGATGGTTCAGAGAACCAGGTCCCAGATGGGACATTTGACCAGGCGGTCAACAAGGGCCGACGCCCCATTGGTCCACGTCAACCGCAAGAAGACAAAACAGGAAATTTTGCTCGAAATTTATTTATTTGACATAGTAAATGATTTTATTAGAAATTTCTTATAAAATGAAAATTGTTTATTAATTCATGTAGTATTTATTTACGATTTTTATTGAATTCTTTGAAGTGTTTTATTATAGTTTTATTTTAATAAAGTGTATATGTGTGTATTTACATGTATTTTGTATCTTTTAATTTTTTATTTATTTATTTTATTTTATTATTTTATTGGCTTTATTTATAAATTTATAATTTATTTTTGTGAGTATAAAGTTATTTTTATTTAATTTTTATTAGTTTATTTTCATTTTTAAATAAATAGGGGTAGGTATATGTAGGTATAATTATAGGTCTTTTACCTATATATTGTACATACTTTATTTATTTAATGTATTTTCTTGATTTTTATTTTGGATTTACATTTTTAACAAGTTATATGTAATATTCAAATTATTATAAAAATATAAAAGAAGAAAATAATTAAAGAATGTTTTCCCCTTTTATTTATGTACATATTTGATCATAGGTATTTTGCCTATTAACTTGCATAAGCTTATTTTATTTTATTTATTCTTTTTAGTTTTATTCTAATTTTAGTATATACATGTATTATATACATTATTTACAAAATTCTAAAAATATAATTTGATAAAAATAATAGACAAGGAATATATTGAATATTTTAATCAGGCAGGCTGCACAATGGGGGCCAAAAACCTAACTTTTGCAAATGGACTCCAAATATTATGAAACCAATTTTATTAAATAGTTCTTGGAAAGCTATATACAATTAAAGGTGAGTTTGGGTGATTTGGATTTTTTATTTGCAAGATATGAGTCTGTGAAGTTGAGATTTTGGCTTTTTATTCTGTGTATAAAATGTACACTGAGAATTATTTTTACACAAACTCAATTTTGTATTTTTATTTACATTATTATCTCCAACTTTCATGTACAAAGCTTCTTTATTTGATGAATAAATAATTATGTACAAAATAGGTGTCAAAAATGCATAAATAAATGCATGAATAAATGAGGTATTTATTGTATACTGGCCCTTATCTCCCCCTACTTTATTCCTTGTCGACCAATTCCATGCTAGCCTTGGTCTCGGGGTTCGGGTCATAAAATATCTGCAATAATTTACTTCTTTTTCTTTTCTTCTTATTATTCTATAATTTTGGCATTAAACACCTTATTTTGGCATTAAACACCTTATTATTCTACAATGAATCATGAATGCTATTATGTACAATTTGATGCTATTTACATGCATTTGCTGGGGTTTTTGAGGCCAAAATGATAGAATAAAGGTGATGAAATGGAGATTCATCACCCCCCTATACTTGCCCTTGCTAGTCCCTAACAAACATTTATGCAATAAGTACAAAAAGAATAAAGAAAAGAAAAAGGAGAATTAAAGAAGGATAGAGTGAATAGGGGTGCTTTCAGTGCAATGCATGTCTTTATAAATCTGAATTTGGAGCTCTTGTCAGACCTTGGGTGTAAATGTGTGTGGAACCTAGTCGGGAACCAGCTCTAAAATACAACAGCCTTCGATAGTCACAGAACTCGGTTCAACCCACCTCAATAGCCTGGTCAGAACTGGTCTACATCATACGCAAACCCTTATAACTATGAAGCTGACTTGTACAGTGTAAGTGATAGTGGCTCTCCCCAACTGAAATGATAAAGTAATTGACTTCTCCAGAATGACAACCCAATGATTCCCCAGTCCGACAGCTCTTTCCTCGAGGAGCAGGGTATTCCCTTCTAAGTTCAAGTGGCAACCAGCTCAAGAGGAGGGGGTGAAGAGAAGAATGGACGGTAGCCGGTGTAGCTACCTTTCTTGGGATGCTAGACCAATGTAGTCAAGTCATCCAGCTGCAGGCTCACATATTTGACTTTGGAACTCAAGCTTGCTTATTGGCTTTACAACATATGTACATACTTTGCAGGCATTTTATTTTTGTACAGGCCTGACCATTTTTTTCGAAATACTATGCACAACAACATTTACATAAGGAGTTTTTCCTCTTGAGCCAGTAGACTATCCCTCTTTTGAAGCTTTATCGCAACCCACAATCTCCTGTCTTTAGACCTCATGGCTATTGAACCAGGTTGGGGTGCACTTCCCTCCCTAGACGAGGACGAATGTTTCCACCCGTGTGCGTCTCAAACTGGCAAATCCAACCCCCTCACCACTCCAACTGAGTTGAGCCAAGTGAAAGGTGCAAGTGTCCTAGTTAGGTCACGGTCGGTAAGAGTCATGCGTGTGTCTCGAAAAGTTCTAGTTAGTCAATTGAGGTGACTTGAACCCATCCCTGATTTCTCAAAGAATTAAGTCTGTATAGACCTGAAGTACCTTAAACCTAGTTCCCGTAAGGTTCCAGTGCAGTTAGGTGCGGTAAGGTCTAACCAAGCTCCAATTTGAGACTTTATTTGACTGATTCAATCATCAAGCTCACTCAAAAAGAATATGAATGGTATGCTTATGCTATGCACAATGAATGATGCAATTTTTCACAAAGGAATTTTTGCAAATAAAAACTTGACACATACAAAGGTATACACATATATTTACACGAGCGTACTGCTTTATTTACAAAATGTATGGATTTATAAAGACTCTACAGGTTTTAATGAAGTAGTTTATTTCGGTTGTCCAGGAAGAATTTTATGCATTTTATTTCTGCTTTACAAGTCTTTGTATTAGTGCTCTTATTCTTCAGCTCTAGTTTTGAAAATAATTTTGCAAACTATAGTACACGATAATTTTTGCAATCATTTACACCAACATTTGAAAACTATTTTTGCAAAGATTTTTCACACTATATATATATATATACAATTTTCACAATAATTTTGACACACAATTTTCAAAACATTTGCACACAGGTTTTTCAAATCCTTTCTTTCACACAAAGAAAATTTTTGCAATCCAAACAATTTTACACAGGTTGAAAACATTTCACAGCAAATTTTTCAAACAATTCACACTATTTTTCAAATCATATTGTATATGTATATAACTTGATTTATTAATCAGTATATACAAAAGAAGAAAAACTGTATTTGCTATACAATATGGTTTTGGCTCTTATAAGCTTTATTCGGGTTTATTCTTATTTTTGTATGAGAGATTTTCGTGCAGACTCCTCAGACTTATTCAGGAATCATTTTTACAAGAGTTTTGAAAACTATAGTCCAAACTAATTTGACAAACATGTTCACACATTTGAAAATGATTTTTGCAATAGGATTTACACATCATAGATAGGTTTTTCAAAACAATTTTGACAAACAAATTTTTATAATCATTTGCACACTAGTTTTCACATATTTTGATTTCACTCAAAGAAAATAAATTTTACACACAAAACTAATTTTCTCAAAGGTTGAATACTTGTACACACTATTTTCAAACAATTTTCACAAGATTTTTCAAAGAAACCTTTTTGCACAAAAAGCTTTTTCTGATTTAATAATCAGTATAAGTACAAAGAGTCTGAGGAGCTCACAATCATCTTTCATTATTATAGAACTACTTTTCATACTATATTTTATATCAAGGTATGAGTTATTTTTCAGTATGAGTTATGGCTTATAGTATATACATGATATATACGACCCCCCCTATACTTAGCTTGAGCTATGTCCTCATAGATCAAAAGAAAAAGCAAAGACATAACTCGTACTGAGTATAGACAGATCTAAAGAATATAAATGAATGAAATTAATGAATGAGAAGTTGACCGTCTGATAGTCTCGAAATTCAATGCGGTTATATCGACTCACAAGGCGAGTCAACAGTCGGTGTTTGACCACACAAATTCCGAAATTAATCAACAATTAACCCACACTAAAGATCAACAAATTAGAAATAATGTGGAGTTAAAATTTATTTTTAACTCTGCACAAATGGTGTATAGTGACAAGTATGCAGAGAGTTCGAACACAGGGAGCAAACATGATAGTTCAAACAAGTGCTAAAGTGTGTGTGTGATGTGTCTACACTAAGCAAGCAAACAAATGAATTTTTGTGGGTTTTTAATTTTTAATTTTTTATTTAATTTTTAATTTTGTATTTTGATTTTTAATTTTCTGATTTTTATATTTTATATTTTATATTTTTTTCTTTTTCTTTTTTTAATATTGGAAAGTAAATACAATATAATAAAAGACTAGCTAAAATATTTATAAAAATGTGCAAAAATAACCAAAAATTCAGAAATAAAATATTTTTGGTATTTTTAGGGTTTTTTACTGTTTTTGTGATTTTTGGGGATTTTTCAAGGTGTTTTTGGTATTTTTAATTACTGAAATAAGGCAAAACAGTGGAAATAGGGTTGGCTGTGACTAAAATGTAAGTTAAAAATAGCAACCAGTAGCTCAAAATTTTCACACTATTTTTCACATAAAAAGGACAAAATAAGGAACAAACAGGAACTGAGTTTTTGATTTTTGGAGTTTTCTACTATTTTATATAATTTTTTGAAGTTTTTGAGTGTTTTTACATTTTTAGTGTTTTTCTTTTGAGATTTTTAATGATTTTTGGACTGACACTAAAATGGGATAAAATAGACACTAGGTAATTTTTTTGGAATTTTTGGAGAGGATTTAATATTTTTTTGGTATTTTCTAAGCTAGACAGTGTACAAAAAGGCTGTTTTTGATTTTTAATAAATATGAAAACAAAATAAAATCAAAAAATAAATATGTGGCGTTAAAATACACATGTCCAGATACTTAATTCTATTTTTATGAAATTTTTGGACTTAAAATGATATTTTAAACAATTAGAACAAGTATCCAAACATTAAACAGTCCTGGCAAGGGTGTACACGCAAATAGACAAAACTCCAGGGACATACATGCAATTTTCCACAAAATATTGCACTGAATATTTAATTTCTAGCACCACAAGACAATTACAAAACCCGGAGGGGCTTTAGTACAAAATGTCCCAACCACGCACGTGCTATACACGCGCCTGGCAGGGACCTAACTGTAATAACCGAAAATCTCAAGGGCTTGTATGCAAAATGTCCAAAATATTTAACGATGATGTCAAAGTTCTGGGACTAATTAGAAATAGCAAGACCTTAGAGGGTCCCTCTGCAAAATGCCCACACCTCACGTGAACTGGTCACGTGAGGTGACGTGGCGAGGGACCTAGACGCAAATGCTAAAAGCTTGAGGGTCTTTTGGCAAATATTACAATAAAATTACACTACAGACAAAAGTTTAAAGATTAAACTATAAATACAAAAGGGGAGAGGGTGAAGGTGCAAAATACCCTCGGCGCGCCGATCGAACGGCTGTGGGTCTTCACTTAAACCCGTGTCGTCGATCGGACGGTGATGGCGGTTCGTGGATGCACGGCGGAGATTAGAACGCTCGAAGACGATCTGACGGCTGAGGCGTGGTGCAATCCAACGGCTACTGCTTAATCTGGAGGGGGCGCCCTTGATCGAACGGTGGTGACGGCGGTTGGGAGAACGCGGAGGAGCTCCGACTGGGCGAAGTTCCTCGAGCTCCTCCGCCCGGCTCCGACGGCGTTTGGGCTTCAAATTCGGGCTGCGGCCTCCTGCAGGTGTCAGCTGACGTCTGGAAGCATCAAAAGCCACCGGCGTTCGCCGGTGCTCTCGCACGGAGGTGGCGGAGCTACAAGGTCCCAGGTGCTCCGGCGAGAGGGCAAAATTGCTCCAGACGCTTCGATGGGCTTCAGTACCTGCACAAAAAAGTTAAGGAGGTCGAGGGCAAAATGCCTCGACCTCAGGTGGCTCTAGAAATGGAAGGGAAGGCGAGATAGGGGCTCGCCGGAGTTGCGCTCTGGCGAGGTGATCTATGGAACGATTCGATGAGGGATTTGGCAAGGGATTAATAGCGAAACGATCCTAACATTCACAGGAACGAAATGGAGATGAAAATGGGAAGAATGGCTGCCTCGATGGCCAAGGGCCAGAGGGTGAATACCTCACGGGGACACCCGCCGGAGGTGGGGATGGAACACGCCCAACTCGCTCGAATCCGCCTCTCGAAGGTGTAGACCTGGAGCTGTCACCTCCACGGTGCTAGAGCGACTCCAAGGGGGGGAGGAGCTGGATGATTTGCGGTTCAAATTCAAAAGAAGGTCAAGGGGGGGCTTAAGTATGGTTGACGAGAGGGTGGAAAGAACGAGGTGCCTGGCCTGATGCAGTGGTCTTCAGCCCAAGATAGTGCTTGGGCGAGGGTCCTCGATGTTGGGGCTTCAAAAGTTGTGAAGGGTGGAAGACGAAAGGATGAAAGCGGCGGCCTCGAAAAAATGGTGGAGATGGGGTCAAAAACAGGTCTGACAAGGGCTATAGGGTGTAGGTCAGACTGTTGACCTAGGTCAACAGTCCTGGCCTCCTGGTTGGTCCACGTGGACCAACCAAGAAAAACCCCAAAAAATATTTTGTTAATTCTTTTTAAAATACTAAATGGCCGAATTAGATAAAAGTTATAAAATAAAAAATGCTTAGAATTTTATGTAGTATTTAATTCTGATTTTTATTTATTTTTAGGAGTTATATTTTTACAAGTTACCTTTTTATCCCTATATAGGTATAATACCTATGTATTTTAGTATTTTATTTTTATTTGGTGTATTTTAATTTCTTTAATTTTGTCTATAATTTTATAAAGTTATAAAATACTTTTATACGTATAAATATATCTTTATTTTATTTTTCTGATGTATTTTATACACTTAATAAAATGAAAGTGTTATTTGTATAGGTATAGCTACATGTATTATACCTATGTATTATAATATATACAAGTATTTTTATTTGTATTTTACATAATTATTATAAGTAATATTTACAACATTATAAAAATATAAAATTATAAAAATAATAAATAAATAATAAATTGAATATTTTAATATATACAAGGTACAATGGGGGTCCAAAACTCAACTTTCAAACCGTAGCTCCGCCAAATGCGAAACCACCACCATTGGATAGATTATTTTCTTCTATATACAATTAAAGGTGAGTACGCTGCATTTGGAGTTTTTATTTGTGAGATACGGGTCTGGGAAGTTGGCATTCTGGATTTTTATTCAGATCATAACTTTTTATCTGTACATTATTTTTCTATGAAATCAATTTTGTATTTTTCTTTATTAAATTATCTACAACTTTCATGTACAAAGTTTCTTTATTTGATGTATAAAAAGTGGAACCACAAATAGGTCCCAAAATGAATAAAGAATGAATAGAATGTATAGGTATTTTATCTGTATTTTGGCCCTTATCTCCCCCTACTTTATTCCTTGTCGACCGAGTCATCGAGATGCCTAGGTCTCAGGGTTTCGGGTCATAAAATATTTACAATATTTTATTCTTTTTCTTTTCTTTTCTTTATTCTATAATTTTGGCACTAAAAACCGCATTTTATACAATATTTACACACATATACATGAATGCTAAAATGCCTGAATTAATGCTATTTACACGCATTTACTAGGGTTTTTAAGGCCAAAATGATAGAATAAAGATGATGAAACGTGGATTCATCATCCCCCTATACTTGCCTTTGCTAGTCCGTAGCAAACACTTATGCAATAAGTGCAGAAAAAGAAAAATAAAGAAAAGAAAAAGAAGAAAGATGGACTAAATTTAATTATCGAACTTGTCTTCACAAAATCAAAGTTTGGAGCTTAAGTCGGACCTTTGGAATTTTAGTGCGGGCGGAACCTTATTGAGAACCGAATTTGAAATCCAACAGTCCCCGAGAATCCCAGAACTCTGTCCAAGTCTCCTCAATAGCCAGGTCAGAGATATCTCAATTCATACGCAAACCCTTATGACTATGAATCTGACTTGCATAGTGTAAGTGATGGTGGCTCTCCCCAACTAGAATGACAAAGAAACTGACTTCTCCAGTACGACAACCCAGTGATTCCCCAATCCAGCAACTCCATCATCGAGGAGCGGGGTATTCCCTTCTAAGTTCAAGTGGCAACCAGCTCAAGAGGAGGGGGTGAAGAGAAGAATGGACGGTAGCCAGTGTAGCTACCTATCCGAGGATGCAAGACCAGTGTAGTCAAGTCATCCAGCTGCAGGCTCACATGATATGACTTTGGAACTCAAGCTTGCTTATTGACTTTACAACATATGTACATACTTTGCAGGCTTTTTATTTTTGTACATGCCTGAACTCTTTTTTTTTTTGAAATACTATTCACAGCAGCATTTACATAAGGAGTTTTTCCTCTTGAGCCAGTAGACTATCCCTCTTTTGAAGCTTTATCGCAACCCACAGCCTCCTGTCTTTAGACTTCCTAATCACTGGACGTGTTGGGGTGCACTTCCCTCCCTAGAGGAGGACAAGTGTTTCCACTTGTGTGCGTCTCATACCGGCAAATCCAATCCCCTCACCACTCCAACTGAGTTGAGCCATGTGAAAGGTGCAGGTGTCCAAGTTAGGTCATTATCAACAAGAGTCGTGCGTATGCTCCGAAATACTCTACTTAGGCAGTCAAGAATCCATTGAACCAAGTCTCGTGATCCTCAAAGAATTAAGTCAACTAGACCTGAAGTACCTCAAACCCAGTTCATATAAGGTTCATGTTATTAGATAGATTTTAAGGTCCAATCAAGCTCCAATCTCCGGATTTTACTTAGACTTGTTCAACTATCAAACTCAATCCGAAAAATGCGAATGCTATGCAATGCAATGCAGAAAATATTTTTGTGATGCAGTTTTCAAGATTTTGAAATTTTTATGGATTTTTGAAAAGATGATGCATGCATTTTTTTGTCTTTTTCAAAAAGATTTTTCAAATGTTTTTGGATTTTAATTTTTGCAAATGTTTTTGGGATTTTTTTGAAAACAAAAAGATTTTGGCTGAAAATGGGTTAAAATATGTACACGGGAGTGCTTCTTTTATATACAAGAAGTGGATTTTAAGAATTTACAAGGGTAAGTGGTCAATTTTATAGATATACATATAGTGGATTTTTTTGGTGTGATGTGTATATTCCTCAAACTTATTTGAAAACAATTTACACACAATTTTTGAAAACTATAGTCCAAAATAATTTTTACAAACATTTTACACACATTTGAAAACATTTTGCAAAGGCTTTCAAAACAGTATATATAGGTTTTTCAAAACATTTTTGCAACCATTTTTCAAACTATTTGCAAATCATTTTTCAAACATTTTATTTCACACAAAAAAAGAAATTTTACAATCCACACAATTTACACAGGTTGAAAACACGAAACAAAATATTTTCAAAATAGTTTTCAATAGATGTTCACAAAGATTTTCAAACTATTTTTCAAACATTTTGCAAAAAACATTTTCACCTGATTTATTAATCAGTAAATACAAAAAGAATTTGAGGAATAACCATATCTTTTTATTAAGGATTTTTAATGAATTTGAAAGAATTTTTAGCCATATTATTAAGAAAATACGAAAGTACGAGTTATGGCTACAGTATATACGTAGTATATACCACCCCCCTATACTTAGCTTGAGCTATGTCCTCATAGATCAGAGAGAAAAGAGAAGACATAACTCGTACTAAGTATAGACAAGTCTAAAGAATACATAAAGGAATGGATGAACAAACGAATGAGAAGTTGACCGTCCCCCCTATACTTAGGATCAAATAATCCTAAGTATAGCAGACTGTACACAAAGCAGGGAGGGTCAAGGGTGGGAATGAACAGATCGTACTCAGGTTGTCTCCCCCTATACTTAGGGTAAGATATCCCTAAGTATAGACAAGAAGAGGAGACAATGGAGAGGATCAAAGAATGGAAATACTCGGGGTGCACACCCCCCCATACTTAGGACAACGTACATCCTAAGTATGGAAACTGTCTACAAGGGCGGCACCTTTTTGATAGATGAAGAAGATAGAAATGGAAAAGAAGAAAAGAAGAAAATAGATCAACAGATGAAAGTGATATGAACAGATGGATCCGTGCAGCGGGGAATAGAGTTGATCACCATGTATGAAATGCAGATGATGAGAGTCAAAGGACACATCTCATACCAGAAGAATGGGGGCAACGTCAATGGTTGGCGGATCATGATCAAGATATAGTTTCAAGCGTTGACCATTGACGCGGAAGGTAGCGGAAGATGACGGTTCTGATATGTCGATGTTGCCATTGTCATGTACCTTCCGGACCACATATGGTCCTTTCCACTTGCTCTGCAATTTCCCTGGGAATAATTTCAGCCTGGAATCAAACAACCATACTCTCTGATCTGGCTCAAACTGTTTATGGCTGATATGCGAATCGTGCCATGTCTTCACTTTCTCTTTGTACTGTAAGCTGTTCGAAAAGGCTGTATCTCTAAGTTCCTCCAGGGCTGCCAATTCTGCTCTTCTCTGGTCTCCTATACTCTCGGGATCTAGAAGCAACTCAGTAACTGCCCAAAAAGATTTATGCTTGATCTCCACCGGCAAATGGCACGGCTTGCCATAGACGAGACGAAAGGGAGATGTTCCCAATGGATTCTTGAAAGAAGTCCGATAAGCCCACAAGACCGAGTCCAAAAGCTGTGACCAATCCTTTCGTTCTGGGCGGACAACTTTCTGCAAGATAGTCTTTATCTCCCTATTCGATACTTCGGCAAGACCATTAGTCTGAGGGTGATAAGGAGTGGCAACCCGATGGTCAATGCCGAACTCGTCTGCAAGGGCCCTGACTTTGTCATTGATGAAGTGAGACCCCCCGTCTGAAATCAAGACTCTAGGTACCCCGAACCGTGAAATGATATTTTTCCTCAAAAATTTGCACACGGTTTTAGCATCTGCGGCTCGGCGGGGATGGCCTCAACCCATCGGCTGACATAATCTACAGCGAGCAAAATATGCTCGAATCCCTGACTCTTAGGAAATGGGCCCATGAAATAAATTCCCCATGCATCAAAAACCTCACAGAAGTGAATGGGTTGCATGGGCATCATGTCTCTTTGTCCGCAGGTTCCCATTTTCTGACAGTCAGTACATCTCTTCACGAACTCATCAGAATCCTTGAAGAGAGTAGGCCACCATAGGCCGGATTGAAGCACCTTCTGTGCTGTCCTTTTTCCAGAATGATGTCCTCCTGCCTCAAGCTTGTGGCAGTATGTGAGGACGCTATGCTGCTCTTCTTGGGGAATGCACCTCCTCCAGATACTATCCCCTCCTTCATGATAAAGGACGGGATCCTCCCAATGGTAATACTTGGCCTTAGCTAGGAAGGTCTCAAGTTTCTGCCTGGGCCAACCCTGAGGGACTGTCTTGGCAACAAGATAGTTTACAAAGTCAGCATACCATGGGAGTGAGGTGACAGCCAAGATCGCCTCATCCGGAAATGTCTCTGCGATAGGTGCGCTGGGCTCAGATTCCTCAAGATTCTCCAATCTGGAGAGATGATCCGCCACCACATTCTTGACTCCAGGCTTGTCCTTAATCTCAATATCAAATTCCTGGAGTAGAAGGATCCATCTGGTGAGACGTGCTTTGGCATCCTTCTTAGCCATTAAGTACCGGATGGCGGTATGATCTGTGTAAATGGTCACTCTAGATCCGAGAATATATGATCTATACTTATCAAGAGCAAAGACTACAGCCAGCATCTCTTTCTTAGTTACTGTGTAATTACGCTGCGCGGCATCCAAAGTCCGACTGACGTAGTGAATGGCAAAAGGTAATCCATCCCTCCTCTGTCCGAGCACAGCCCCAACGGCAAAATCTGAAGCATCCGTCATGATCTCGAATGGAAGAGACCAATTGGGTGGCTGAAGGACAGGAGCTGAAACAACCATATTCTTGAGAGTCTCAAAAGATTCAAGACACTTATCATTAACAATAAACTCGGTGTCTTTGGTCAGCAAGTCAGTAAGCGGTCGGGCAATTCGACTGAAATCCTGAATGAACCGTCGGTAGAAACCGACATGCCCCAGAAAAGACCGTAACTGACGCAAGTTGGACGGCGGATTGAGTTTTCTGATGATATCCACCTTAGCCGGATCAACCTCCATGCCCCTGTTGGAGACGATATGACCAAGGACCGTCCCCTGAGTCATCATGAAATGACTCTTCTCCCAGGATAAGACAAGATTGACCTCAATGCAGCGCTTAAGCACACGGTCTAGGCAGTCAAGACAAGCGTCGAACCCGTCGCCATAGACCGAGAAGTCATCCATGAAGACCTCTAAACAGTCACCCACCATGTCCGAGAAGATGGACAACATGCACCTTTGGAATGTCGCCGGAGCGTTACATAGACCAAAGGGCATCCGTCTGAAAGCATAGGTCCCAAACGGACAGGTGAATGTCGTTTTCTCCTGGTCTTCGGGTGCAATGGCCACCTGATTGTATCCAGAGTACCCATCAAGGAAACAATAATGGCTCTTCCCAGCTAACCGCTCGATAATCTGATCAATAAAGGGAAGTGGGAAGTGATCCTTCTTGGTGGCCTCATTCAATCGTCTGTAGTCCACACAGACCCTCCAAGAAGTTGGTACTCTGGTAGCGATCTCCTCTCCAGACTCATTGACAACTGTAGTGATACCCGTCTTCTTAGGTACCACATGTAGCGGACTTACCCATTTGGAGTCGGAGATGGGATAGATAAAATCAGCGCTCCACCACTTGGAAATTTCCTTCATGACTACGTCTCGAAGATTCGGGTTCAGCCGTCGTTGGAACTCACGCGACAGCTTAGCGTTATCTTCAAGATAGATGTGGTGTGAGCAAAGATTTGGGCTCAGCCCCTGGAGATCAGCTATACTCCAACCGATTGCCTTGCGGTTTCTTTCAAGAACCTCCATCAGACGAGATTCTTGCTCTCCAGTCAAATCTACTGAGATAATGACTGGGTGCATTTCTGGCTCTCCAGCAAGGAATCTGTACTTCATCGACTGCGGTAGAGGTTTCTGTTCTGGGCAACTGGGAGGTGGCAGATCTGGCTTCTCATATGTCTGTGTAAACGCTACCAGGTCTGCATGGGAGAACTCTCGCTCTGCATGAATTGCTGACGAAGGGCTGCCTGCTGAATCATCAATAAACTGTACTGGCTCGCACTCTGTCCTGGCTGTTGGCTCAGAAGGAATCAGACAAGGTAAATAATCATCAAAGTCATCCCAGTCAATGTCTGAATCCGAGGGATCAGAAGAAGATGAGCAAGATTGAAATTCATCTGCACCACTCATCACAACACTGTCAGCCTCAGAGATATCCTCGTCCAGGGATGTGCTCTCCCGGATCTCGACTGCCATGAGCTTGAGATATAGTGAATCTGAAGGCAAGGCGAGGGTCGGTGCTACAGGATCTTTCCAGTTGGATTCGTCATCAGTCATCTCAAAGTCACAAACCTGGTGGATGTCCAGCTCTTCCTCTGTCATCTGCGCTGCTTCGCTGGACGGCTCGGAGCACTCTAACTCTCTAGCTCTGATCTCTTCGATCGTCTCTATTTGTATGGTTTCTCCCTCTACGCGAAAACATACCTTCCCGCTATCATGGTCGGTCACCGCCTTGGCTGTGGCCAAGAATGGACGTCCGAGAATGATGGGGGCATCAGTTACCGACTCAGGGATCTCCATGTCCAACACAACGAAGTCCACGGGGAATTTCAGGCCCTGAATGGTAACGACCACGTCTTTCAATAACCCCTTCGGCCTCTTAATCGACCTATCAGCAAACTGAAGGACGGTTCTGCTTCGAAGAAGAGGGCCAAACTCGAACTGCTTGAGTAAGGCTGCCGGAAGGAGGTTAATTGAAGAACCGCTGTCTAATAGAGTACGATCAAACTGCTGCTCCTGAATCTCGCATCTGACATAGGGAGCTCCTGCGTCTGGTCGCTTGGCTGGCAGCTTGTTCTGGATGATGCAACATGTGTCATGAGTGAGCATATGGATTTGATCTCTGTGCCTCTTCTTCCTTCTGACAGTAGTTGTCTCTTTCAAGTTCTTTTTGAAGAAGGGGATATGCTCAAATGCTTCCCGTAGAGTCAGCTGAATATAAAATCTGTCAATCATTTCGTTGCCGAACTCTACCTGTTGGCTCTTTGTTGGATTTTCTTTTTTATTCCCCTTCGCTCGGCGGAGTGCCTCAGGGAAGGGGATGGTAGGGGCCTCCTCAGATGGAGGACTAGGAATCGGTCCCTGTGCCTGTGAAGACGGAGAATCCATACAATTATCATCATTCACCACATATGGATCTGCAATTTGAACAGAAACCTTTCCTTTATTCATATTTTTGTTTTTGTTTTTGTTCCCACAGTCTCTAGATACAAAATGTGGTAACATCACAGATGATGGCTCAACAAAAGTAGATGTGGTGGCCTCAGCACCACCACTAGCACCGGTCTTCGCGGCATCAGCACCACTCTCTGATTCAGCATCCAAAATGGTGGCTTCAGCACCACCGTCTGCATCTGGTATCACAACGGCATCAGTACCGTCGTCCTGGACTCCATCATTGGTGGTATCAGCACCACCGTCTTCACCATCATCATGGGCGGCATCAGCACCGCTCCTCTGCTCCTCTGGCGCTCCTGATCCTGCATCTGGTTGTCGCTCAGAAGAGGCGCCGCCGGCTGGCATCCTACCGCTCCTAGTAGTCACAAAATCAGCATCATTCAAAGAATAAGACATATCATTCAAATCGTCACTAGGAGAGGTATCCTCTGTGAACTCTACCTGCTCAGATTTTCTTTTTAGGTTATTAGGATTAGGTTCGATCTGAGCGGGTATGGCGGCTTTGCCCTTGATGATGTCCCGCATCTCCTGCCGGAACTCATCCATTTCTTGCCTGAAAGATGCTCGCTATTCAGATAGCAAGCGGGCAAGATCATCGAGGGCTGGGTTCTCATAGGCTGGACCCTGAGAACCGGATGTCTGTCCCTGCTGGAAATGGGGCTGCTGCTGCTGGTACTGGGGGGAAGGCTGGTGATAAGACTGCTGAGGCGGCTGGCGCTGCCTCCACTGCTGTCCTTGATAGGAGGGACGAGGACCACTGTGATATTGCTGCGGCTGGGCATACTGGGGCTGCTGGTGTTGCTGTTGTGTCGGCTGGCTGTTCTGCTGTCCTTGGGCAGGAGGATGCTGCTGGGACGAGGATCCACCATTCCCCCAACGGAATCCGAGGTGATCCCTACGAATTGCGGGCTGAGGGTATCGGTCATACCAAATCCCATTGACTTCCATCAATGGTTCCTGCTCAAAGGAGGGTGGAGGAAGAACTGCCAGTGGCTGCTCTGGCTGATAAACCACCATCTGCGTGTCCTGAGATAGCGGTTGCTCTGGATGGTACTGCAGCAATGGAACCGGCTACTGCTTAATCTGGAGGGGGCGCCCTTGATCGAACGGTGGTGACGGCGGTTGGAAGAACGCGGAGGAGCTCCGACTGGGTGAAGTTCCTCGAGCTCCTCCGCCCGGCTCCGACGGCGTTTGGGCTTCAAATTCGGGCTGCGGCCTCCTGCAGGTGTCAGCTGACGTCTGGAAGCATCAAAAGCCACCGGCGTTCGCCGGTGCTCTCGCACGGAGGTGGCGGAGCTACAAGGTCCCAGGTGCTCCGGCGAGAGGGCAAAATTGCTCCAGACGCTTCGATGGGCTTCAGTACCTGCACAAAAAAGTTAAGGAGGTCGAGGGCAAAATGCCTCGACCTCAGGTGGCTCTAGAAATGGAAGGGAAGGCGAGATAGGGGCTCGCCGGAGTTGCGCTCCGGCGAGGTGATCTATGGAACGATTCGATGAGGGATTTGGCGAGGGATTAATAGCGAAACGATCCTAACATTCACAGTAACGAAATGGAGATGAAAATGGGAAGAATGGCTGCCTCGATGGCCAAGGGCCAGAGGGTGAATACCTCACGGGGACACCCGCCGGAGGTGGGGATGGAACACGCCCAACTCGCTCGAATCCGCCTCTCGAAGGTGTAGACCTGGAGCTGTCACCTCCACGGTGCTAGAGCGACTCCAAGGGGGGGAGGAGCTGGATGATTTGCGGTTCAAATTCAAAAGAAGGTCAAGGGGGGGCTTAAGTATAGTTGACGAGAGGGTGGAAAGAACGAGGTGCCTGGCCTGATGCAGTGGTCTTCAGCCCAAGATAGTGCGTGGGCGAGGGTCCTCGATGTTGGGGCTTCAAAAGTTGTGAAGGGTGGAAGACGAAAGGATGAAAGCGGCGGCCTCGAAAAAATGGTGGAGATGGGGTCAAAAACAGGTCTGACAAGGGCTATAGGGTGTAGGTCAGACTGTTGACCTAGGTCAACAGTCCTGGCCTCCTGGTTGGTCCACGTGGACCAACCAGGAAAAACCCCAAAAAATATTTTGTTAATTCTTTTTAAAATACTAAATGGCCGAATTAGATAAAAGTTATAAAATAAAAAATGCTTAGAATTTTATGTAGTATTTAATTCTGATTTTTATTTATTTTTAGGAGTTATATTTTTACAAGTTACCTTTTTATCCCTATATAGGTATAATACCTATGTATTTTAGTATTTTATTTTTATTTGGTGTATTTTAATTTCTTTAATTTTGTCTATAATTTTATAAAGTTATAAAATACTTTTATACGTATAAATATATCTTTATTTTATTTTTCTGATGTATTTTATACACTTAATAAAATGAAAGTGTTATTTGTATAGGTATAGCTACATGTATTATACCTATGTATTATAATATATACAAGTATTTTTATTTGTATTTTATTTATGTTTTTATTCTGATTTTAATACACATAATTATTATAAGTAATATTTACAACATTATAAAAATATAAAATTATAAAAATAATAAATAAATAATAAATTGAATATTTTAATATATACAAGGTACAATGGGGGTCCAAAACTCAACTTTCAAACCGTAGCTCCGCCAAATGCGAAACCACCACGATTGGATAGATTATTTTCTTCTATATACAATTAAAGGTGAGTACGCTGCATTTGGAGTTTTTATTTGTGAGATACGGGTCTGGGAAGTTGGCATTCTGGATTTTTATTCAGACCATAACTTTTTATCTGTACATTATTTTTCTATGAAATCAATTTTGTATTTTTCTTTATTAAATTATCTACAACTTTCATGTACAACGTTTCTTTATTTGATGTATAAAAAGTGGAACCACAAATAGGTCCCAAAATGAATAAAGAATGAATAGAATGTATAGGTATTTTATCTGTATTTTGGCCCTTATCTCCCCCTACTTTATTCCTTGTCGACCGAGTCATCGAGATGCCTAGGTCTCGGGGTTTCGGGTCATAAAATATTTACAATATTTTATTCTTTTTCTTTTCTTTTCTTTATTCTATAATTTTGGCACTAAAAACCGCATTTTATACAATATTTATACACATATACATGAATGCTAAAATGCCTGAATTAATGCTATTTACACGCATTTACTAGGGTTTTTAAGGCCAAAATGATAGAATAAAGATGATGAAACGTGGATTCATCACCGTCCCCCCTATACTTAAGATCAAGTAATCCTAAGTCTAGCAGACTGTACAAGAAACAGGGAGGGTCAAGGGTGGGAATACACAGATCGTACTCAGATTGTCTCCCCCTATACTTAGGGTAAGATACTACTAAGTATAGACAAGAAGAGGAGACAATGGAGAGGATCGGAATGAAATGAAAAACTCGGGGTGCACATCCCCCCTATACTTAGGACAAAGTACGCCCTAAGTATAGAAAACTGTCTACAAGGGCGGCACCTTTTTGATACAAAGAGAAAATAGAAAAAGAAAAGAAGAAAAGAAGAAAAGAAGAAAATCAGATAAATAGTGGTCGGAGTACATCGTCTGAATCTTTTGATGCTGCAGCTGTTGTGGAGATGTCATCATGGTGCAATAGCTGGATGGAGTCAACAATGGCCAAGAATGCATCTGGTTCAAGATAAGGCTTCAGTAGTTGACCGTTGACGACGAAGGGTTGTGCGTCAGGGGATAATTCTGATATGGCAATACTTCCATTGTCACGCACTTCACAAACTCGAAATGGCCCTGTCCACTTACTCTTTAATTTGCCCGGGAATATCCGCAACTTTGCATCAAATAACCACACCTTCTGTCCAACGTCAAAGGTCTTTCGTCTGATGTGCCGGTCATGCCAGCGTTTCACCTTCTCCTTGTACATCAATGTGTCATCGTATGCATAGTCTCGGAATTCCAAGAGTCTGTTCAGATCGTCCTTTCTTTTCTGACCACTTTTGTGTGAGTCCAAGTTGCAACTGTTAACTGCCCATAAAGACATGAATTAATTCAACTGGCAGGTGGCACAGCTTTCCATATACAAGACGATAGGGCGACATGCCCAAGGGAGACTTGTAGGCGGTTCGGTAAGCCCATAGGATCGAGTCCAAGAGTTGAGACCAGTCCTTTCTGTTTGGCCTAACAAGTTTCTGCAGGATAGTCTTGATTTCTCTGTTTGATAGCTCCGCCATGCCATTGGTCTGTGGATGATAAGGAGACGCGACACGATGATCGATGCCGTACTCCTTTGTTAACTTCTTGACCTCTTTGTTAATGAAGTGGCTACCCCCGTCTGATATGAGAATTTTCGGTATCCCGAACCGCGAAATGATGTTCTTCTTCAGGAACTGACAGACTGTTCGGCTGTCGGCGGCTCGAGCATGGATAGCTTCAACCCAACGACTCACGTAATCGACGACAAGAAGGATGTGCTCAAAACCTTGACTATTAGGGAAAGGTCCCATGAAGTCAATGCCCCATGAATCAAAAACATCTGCTATCTGAATGATTTTCAGAGGCATTGAATCTTTGGCAGTGAGTGTACCTTTCAATCTCTGACAATCAATAAATCGCTTGACAAATTCTGCTGCATCCTTAAATAATGTGGGCCACCAGAAGCCACACTGAAGTACTTTGGCTGCCGTACGATCTCCAGAGTGATGTCCACCAGATTCGAGCGAATGACAATGCTCGAGGACACTAGATTGCTCTGTCTGAGGGATGCACCTGCGCCAAATGCAATCTGCTCCTTTCCTGAATAAAAGAGGATCCTCCCACTGGTAGAATCGGATGGTCGATATGAATTTGTTCTTCTGATTTTTCATCCAATCCGCTGGTGTTACCCCAGAGGCAAGGTAGTTGACTATATCTGCATACCATGGAAGTGAATCCACTGCTAAGATGGCTTCGTCAAGAAAGGTTTCTGTGATAGGTGCATTGTTCAGAGGAGGCTCATGCTGCTCTATTCTGGAGAGATGGTCTGCTACCACATTCTGGACTCCAGGCTTGTCCTTGATTTCCAAATCAAATTCCTGGAGGAGAAGGATCCAACGAATCAGTCTTGGCTTGGCATCCTTCTTCTGCTGTAGGTACCGGATAGCAGAGTGGTCTGTAAAAAATGACTTTTGATCCTAACAAATAGGATCTGAACTTCTCGAGGGCGAAAACCACAGCCAGCAATTCTTTCTCTGTCAGTGTATAATTCCTCTGTGCTTCATCTCATGTTCTGCTGGCATAGTGAATGGCATAGGGCGCTTTGTCTTTCCTTTACCCAAGAACCGCCCCGACTGCAAAGTCTGACGCATCGGTCATTATTTCAAAGGGAAGAGTCCAGTCGGGCGGCTGTAAGATTGGAGCCTGAGTGATAAGCTCCTTCAGCTGGTTGAAAGCAAGGAGAACCGACTGATCAACAATGAACTCATTCTCCTTGCACAAAAGTTCTGTCAGAGGTCGGGCAATGCGACTGAAATCCTTGATGAATCGCCTGTAGAATCCCACATGCCCCAGGAATGACCTCACATTCTTCACTGACTGAGGTGGCTGAAGATTTGAGATGACATCCACCTTCGCCGGGTCAACTTCCAAGCCACGTTTGGAGACGACGTGACCCAGCACAATGCCTTCAGTGACCATAAAGTGGCTCTTTTCCCATGAAAGCACTAAACTGACTTCTCGGCACTTCTGAAGTAGGTGCTCAAGACAAGAATCGAAACTATCACCATAGACTGAGAAGTCGTCCATGAACACCTCGAGAAAATTGCCTACCATCTCAGCGAAGACTGCTAACATGCATCTTTGGAAGGTTGCAGGTGCATTGCATAATCCAAAGGGCATTCTCTTGAAGGCGTAGATGCCGAACGAGCAAGTGAAGGTAGTCTTCTCTTGATCTTCAGGAGCGATCGCCACTTGGTTGTACCCGGAGTACCCATCCAAAAAGCAGAAGAACTCTTTTCCTGCTAATCTTTCCAGAACTTGATCAATAAATGGCAAGGGAAAGTGGTCCTTCTTGGTTGCTGCATTGAGGCGGCGGTAGTCAACACACACCCGCCAGGATGTTGGTACCCGAGTGGAAATTTCCTCTCCTTTATCATTTGTAACCACGGTAAGCCCTGACTTCTTGGGAACTACATGCAATGGGCTTACCCATTTTGAGTCGGAGATGGGATAAATGAAGCCTGCATCACATCATTTCGTTATCTCTTTCATGACGACGTCCCGAAGGTTAGGGTTCAGCCTTCTTTGAAATTCGCGGGACGGCTTGGCATCTTCTTCCAAATAGATGTAGTGTGAACACAAGGCTGGATTTATCCCTCGGAGATCTATACGTTCCAACCAAGTGCCTTGCGGTTCTTTTCTAGAACCTCGAGAAGATGAGATTCCTGATCCGAAGTCAGCATGCTGCTGATGATAACCGGATACATCTGTTCTTCACCCGCAAGGAAAGCATACTTCAGGCCTGCAGGAAGTGGCTTGAGTTCTGGTTTTAACCTGTCCGACTTGTCGGTCACTTCAGAGACCATGCTGGTGGTGGGATGTACTTCCTTGAAGCTGCTACCATCCTCATCATCTTGTCGAGATCCCAGTGATGTGCTGAACGGTTCTGCGCTAAGCTGATCGTGTTCGGTCTGGAGTGACTGCTCAAGTAGATGCCCCTGCATATGAGAATCTGTCTCCCAAGAATCGTCGGAGCATAAGCTGACTGCGCTTTCCAAGTCCTCCTCAAGAGTGAGGATTTCGCGGGTCTATAAATTGTCCAATGATAAGGCTGAGTCTCTGATCTCTGCAATAAAATCATAGTCTGCTTCGGACGCGGCCTGGCTCTCATCAGTTGTGGCATTTGGCTCTCTGTTCATGTTTATCGTGATCTGCTGGGTGTTCAAGCTGAAAGTAATCTTGCCAGACCCGTAATCAACCACGTCACCTGAAGTAGGAAGGAATCGTCCGCCAAGGATGATAGGGGTCTGGAGCAGGGGTGCAGGCGAGTCCATATCAAGGACTACAAAGTCAGCTGGGAATTTCATCTCCTGCACTTTAACTACCACGTCTTCCAAAAGACCTCGGGGCCGCTTGACGGATTAGTCAGCGAACTGAAGGATCATGCGTGTCTGCTTGAGCGGACCCAACCCGAATTCTTGCATTATGGACGAGGGCAGAAGGTTGATGGAAGATACACTGTCAAGGAGAGTGCGCTCGAAGACCTGGTCAAAAATCTCACAACTGATCAGAGGTGCTCCTGTATCTTGCTTCTTCTGCGGGAGGTTGCTGATGGCTGCAATAGTGGCCATGGAGAGTACGTGCTTTTCTACTTCTCTGCGTCTGTTTTCTTGCGCTGAGCGACGCCTGTTAGTACATGCCTCCTTCAGTCCTTTCTTCACAGCTGGCATGTACTCCACGACCTTCAACAAGGGAATCTCAACAGTCAATTTATCTAAAATTTCCACAATACCAGGATCAGGCAATGCCTTTTTTCGTTTTGTAATTTTTTTTGGATTTTTGTATTGCATGAGGAAAAGGAATATTTACATCATTGACAGGAAAATGAGAGTTTTTATTTACATCAAAATCATCGCCCATAGAATGCTGTACATCCGAACTACAAAAGGGAGTACAAGCTGTATCTGGACATGCTGATGCTGCAGTGCGATCAAAAAGTAAAGCGTCTGCTCCGTCGGCTGGCGAGGGATCGACTGTGGATGGCGGCTCCTCCGATGCTGGCACGGCTTCGCTTCGGCTGCAAGCTTCTTTTTGTTGTTTTTGCTTTTGCTGATTTTTTTGTATTTTTGGCTGAGGTTGCTGCAAATGCACGACGACTGGATGGGCTTCTCCTTCTTCTTCCTCCTCAACCGCCCCTGGAGATGGCACGGCTGATGCGGAAGATGACGATCCACCTGTTTCTTTATTCACCCCACTTCTGGTAGCAAGCGGAGGCAAGGCCCTACCGCTCCTGAGAGTAACAGCATTAGAATAAACAGTAATATCATTACCAGACACGGACAAGACATCACATTCTACCTGCTCTTTCTTCTTGAAATTATTGGGGTTGGCTTCGACCTGAGCCGGAATGGTAGTTCGGGTGGCGGCCAGGTCATCAAGCCGCTTGGTCATTTCCGCTAGCCCTTTGACAAGTTGGGCCAGACAATCCATGGTGGGGTTTACAGGGGGTGCTTCAGTAGATTCAGCGTGCATACCACGCTGCTGTTGGTTGGATGGGTGTGGAGGTTGTTGCTGGTGGTGCTGCGGTGGTGCAGGAAATTGAAGTTGTTGGTAAGAAGGAGGAGGATACTGTTGATATTGTTGAGGCAGGGCAGCCGCATACTGGTGAAACGGCTGTGGATGACGGTACTGCGGCTGCTGCTGGTATGGAGAGTTCTGCCTCCATTGATGTGCAAACTGGGGAGACTACTGATACTGCTGGTGCTGTTGAGAGGATTGTCCAAAACAACCACCCTGAGGTTGGTGGTATTGCCGATTGGCAAATGGCTGACCCTGGGGTTGTCCCAGAGGATGGGTCGGCTGTGCATCATTGCTCCATACCCCGTTCACTTCCTGAATCAGGGGTGGTGGTGGGAAGACTGGATCAGGTACTGAAAGGAACTCTGGCTGGTACACGACCATCTGCTGCTGCGGCTGGCCCTGGTCGGGTGCCTACACGTAGTACACGTGTTGGACTGCCGGTGGCTGCTGGCTCGGCTGAGGCTAATGCTGCGGTTGCTGCTCGTCCTTCTTCTCAGTTGGAGCGTCTGATGGTGTCGCCGACTGAATAGAGTTGATGGTGCCCACCAACAGTTCAAGGTATTTGTTGATCTGATCAAGCTTATCTAAGTTTTGGGTCCTCTTCTCGATCACAACGAGTTTCTCGAGGTCCTGTGATCGCTTCTCAATGATATCTACTTTAAAGAGATGGCCCCCGATGATGCTGAGGTTGGAGCTCTCATCTCTCTCTGCCTCCTTGGACGCTGCCATGTGTACTTGCTTCTGGAGGATCTGGGGCTGCTTCTGATACGCCTTGGATGAAGAGAGGGCGGCCTCTCCTTCGGCCATTTCTTCAAATATCTGCCAGACTACGTCTTCATCCTTATTGAAGTGTGAGCCCCCACATGCTTCGTCAACGAGCCTTTGGCTTTCAATGTTCAGTCCCCCAAAGAAATGCTGGACCAAGCTGGTCTTCGGAATATCATGACGGGGACACTTCTCCTGCAGGTCAGTGAATCTCTCCCATGCTTCATGTATCGACTCATGGGGTCCTTGGGAGAAATTACTGATTCAGGATCGCATCTGGTTGAGCCGACCTAGAGGGTAATATTTTTGCAGAAAGGAGGACTTCAGCTCCTCCCAGGTCGTCAGAACCTTCCCCAGATGGTTGACCCAATAATGGGCCTTGTCCTGTAAGCTGAATGGGAATGCCATCATCTTGACAATGTCCAGAGGGACATTGGGATAGTGAGTAGTGCGGCAAATGCAGGAAAATTGCTGCAGGTGAATGTACGGCTCCTCGCTGGTGTTTCCATGGAATGTAGGGAGAAGAGAAATGAATTGGGGATTCAGCTCAAAGTGAGCGTGTACCGGTGGAATGAGGATCCACTCGGTCATCTGGCTGTCTCCCGGATTGTATGTTTCTTTAAGTGTTGGCTTTGGTGGTGGTGGAAATTCTAGATCATCATCTGCACCACCACCTCCACCTCCCCTGCCTCCTCTACCTCTGCCTCCTCCTCCATGGTCTCGGTTCATCATATCATTCAACATATCCTGGAATGCTGTCTGTGTGAGGGCCTGCTCGGTCAGCTGCTGCTGGATGGCCTGGATAGATGCCAGTAGCTGTGCATTGACTTGATTCTGATCTGGCACCTGTCCCTCTGGTTGGGGTGGCTGCTGACCCTTGCTCTTTCCTCCTGGAGCCATGTCAGGGTCTGAGTCAGACGAGATGAACTCCGGAGTAGTCTCCAGGGCTCGCACTGTCTTCTATCTGCATAATGAGATAGTCCAAATCAGATCACTTGCAATCGTGTGCAGCTGCCGTGATGAAGCTGGAATTCAGGTCAACTCCAGCATGTTGTGAATGGAAAAGGATGTGGACTGTAATCGACTTCCATTCACAACGGCGAAAGTGGGACAAAAGTGATCCCAGTTTATTGGGTGGCCAAGAGAAAGGTAGAAAACGAGGAGTCTGGAGATCGATCCGCAAAGTCCGGATCGGGTTCTCGGGAATCGCCTTGAACTTATTGGTGAAATTGAGTCCATGGAATCGATGTGGGTGTCGGCATGGTCCCGACGAAAACCATCCATGGATCAACTTCGCGAAGCACAAGAGAAGGTCGGATGTTGGAAGAAAGATACGATGGTCAACGAGGAATAAAAGGAGTGTAAAACAGTAGAGAGGCTCGGTTGAGCGGAGTGGTCAAAGGGAGAAACAACAAAATGTGCGCAAGGATGCGGGACTTGATCTTTGAACCTTAATCTAGATCCAAACAAACACAATACAAAATCGGGTTCACCAACTCACGCCATGTGAAGCCGTGAAAGCTCGGCTATTTATTATCTTTTCATTTTTAGAGTTGTGATTTCAGGCATATCTTATAACAAGTCCTTAGTACACTACCCTATAGGAGAGAGAGTACTGTCGGAAGAGTATCCCGTACTTGTCCTCCTGTGTAACCTGTAGTCTGTACTTTTTGGAGTCCTTGTAACCCTTTCTGGATCCCTACTCAGCCAAAGAAATAGAGAGAGGAAGCCGATATGCGAAACCAATACTTCGGTTCTCGCTCGCAATGGAATCACCCGTGAGCGTGCAAGAACCTACTCGGACGCAGGACAATGAGACAGACACCCCCGTGAAGGCGTGGCCTATGCTCAATACTTCGGACAAGGTCGATGCTCTACACAACAGAGAGTCATCATTGGTGACCAAGCCCTACTAGCCTACGTACGATAGAAGCGCCATTACTTCGGAAATCCAGGCGATACACAAGGCAGTTGCAGACTTGGTTTTTGGCTTTAATCCTTAGGGGGTCGCACTCGCTCAAGGGAGTAGGGATTTGGTCCCCCTCCAAGGTACCTAAAAACAATGAGGGCTTTATGAACCCGATACAATGATAGTCCATTACAGATTTTAATTAAGGTCAAAGTTTATTTAGCAGTCCCCTTGTTTTAATTTTTGGGTTTTCACTTTTTTTGAGTCTGTTTCATACCAGCGCCTAACGTTTTTGTAGATTCTCATTTAAGTCCTAGGTGCTCAAAATCAGAGGGAGATAGCGGAAAAGCCGTGCAAGTGGTTCCATGATGGAAATCTCACCATTGAACCTAATGATGCATGCTGAGTTAGAAGACTTACAGTGCATCCCAGCTCTGTCCATGCAGTATGCAAAAAAGAATTTTTAAACCTATCTACATGTCGGTATGCAAGGCACAAAATCGCCCTAAACATTAGCTGCTATTAGCGTGAAGAACCATAAGTCGCTCATTCATCTCTAGCCCAAAGGGTCCGGTCTTGGCTCACCCCTCCTCTGCTCAACACACTTGAGTTTAGGAGAAAGCACTTTGCGGGGCTCGCTGTGGCACAAGGGCTAAGAGATAAATGAACGGCTTGTTTAAATTTGACTAGATCCATACGAAGTAGACTATAGGAACATGCATTCTTATTAATGTTTGGACCTAGCTACCGAGTCAAGCAACCTATATCTAGGGGCTCCAAGCACACAAAACAAAATAAAATAAAGGCGGAAAGCTCAAAACTTCGGAAAACAAAGAAAAGAAAGCGATGAAAACTCGAAAAGCCGCGATGAGGCCCCCAGGTGAACAATCACACGGGCACTGGACCTCATTGTGAAGAGTAGAGTCCTGTTTAATTACATGCCAAAATTGTCTCTCTCTCACCATAAATTACAAAAATAATCCTAAATATTCTAAACCTATCTAATCCCCATCTCCTTGCTTCCTTGGTGCTCTCTCCAAGTGGTCATGAGGTGAAGACCACCATCCTCCAGGCTTGGCTGCCTTGGCTCCTTGAGAAGCCATCCTCGCGTGGCGGGCCCTCGCATCAAAGTCACAAAAAGATTGAATTAGTAGAGGTTTAATCAATCAAAATAGAGTAGATATAAAATAATCACAATAAATCAATCAATAGAGCATGGTGATCAATGACAATAGAACTAGCTGCTCACAAAATAAATGATAAATCAATTTTTACACAAGAATGACAAAATAAATTAGGCTATGCTCATTGCTCCCCGGCAACGGCGCCATCTGATAACACGGTAAATTCATGCGAGGGTCACAATGACTAGTATATATAAGGTGTTGCTGAGGCGACCGCTCGCAGAATACCATGTTGATCAGCCATTAACCTACAATAAAAGAATAAAACAATTGAGTCCCAAAAAATGTGAATTAACATTTATTACTCTACCACAAAATGTATAGTGACTAAGCATGTAGAGGTCGAACCACAGAGAGCAATACGAAAAATGCAATAGCCTATGATGTGCATGTGCCACAGAGTCATCCTTGTGTGAAGCCTATTTTTGTGGGTTTTCGTATATTTATTTTTATATTATTATTTTTTTATTTTATTTTATTTTTTTATTTTAATAATATAGTTATGTAAGATATATATATATAATTTATAGAATATAAGTGTATAAAGATATATATATATATATCCCTAGAGGGTAGGTATAAAGCATATAATACTTACATTATATATATAAATAATATTTTTTCTTTACTTTTAGAATGTCATATATTAATAGATATATGTATATATATAGATATGCATTTTTTTTATTTTTTTCTTTTTTTATAGGGGAAAATATAGATAAAAGGGAGATATAATATTTATAAAAATATACATAAATGGTCAAAAATTCAGAAATAAAGTCTTTTTGGTATTTTCATGATTTTCTAATGTTTTTGTGATTTTTGGGCATTTTTCAAGATATTTTTAGTATTTTTAAATGCTGAAATAAAGGAAAACAGTGAAATAGGTACTGGCTGTAAGTAAAATAGGAATAAAAAATAGCAAACAGCCACAAAATATTTCCACACTATTTTTTAAATAGAGATAATAAAATATAGAAGAAATAGGAATTGAGTTTATATTTTTATGGGTTTTCTTTGATTTTCTATATTTTTTGAAGTTTTTGTGTATTTTTGAATTTTTAAGGTTTTTCTTTTGAGATTTTTAGGGATTTTTAGACTGACACTAAAATAGGTCAAAATACACACTAGGGATTTTTTTTGGAATTTTTCGAGGTCTTTTAATATTTTTTTGGTATTTTGTACGCTAGACAGTAAACAAAATGCATGTTTTTGATTTTTAATAAATGCAAAAATGCAACAAAATTAAAAACTAAAAATATAGCTGGCAAGAAAAGGCTAACAGGAGCTTACATCCATTTTTGCAAAATTTTTCGAATCAAGATGAGGCATGGAATAAATGGACAAAGCATACAACAATTAAACAGCCTGACAGGGGCATATTTGCAAATAAAATGTTTCTCAGGGGCCTCAGTGCAAATATTACTACAAAAATAAACATTCATTTTTATTTTTGGGGTTGTTCTACAATTAACAGAACCCGACAGGGTTTAAATGCAAAAATCACGCGCCTCACGTGGGTGCTGCACGTGAGGCGCTGAGGGACTAATATGCAAATACATAAACTACAGGGGGCCTTCCGTAAATTTTAAAATTTATTTACAACAGGTATTTTTATTTATAGCATTAAAATACAAATACAAAAAGGCGGGGGAAGGTGTCTGAAATTTACCCTCAACAGGCTCTTGATCCGATGGTTGGTCTTCGTCCACTTGACACGCGGCGCGCATCCGTCGGCCGATACCGGTTCGCAGATGATGGCTGAGATTAGACCAGCTTCGCTGATCGGACGGTGAATGCGGGGCTTCATCTGACGATCCACGTGCGATGTGGGCCGAGCCTCCTGATCTGGCGGTGCTGGAGGTCCCAGGAAGAACAGGGAAGAAGCTCGCCCCCGACGAGCTTCGATCGTGCAGCGTAGGCTTCTCTGGGCATCTCCCTCGCATCTGAAGTGCTCTGGACGTAGATGGAGTTCTTCCGCGTCGACTGATGGCCTCTCCATGGCTCCTGGAGGTCTGAAGGGCTCGGACGAGGTCGATGAAGAATAAGACCTCCATGAACCTCTTCCTGATTTCAATCGAGCCCAGATGGGCTCCTTTCTTCGCTGAACCTGCATAAAAAGTACCGGGGGAGCGAGGGCTTCCTCCTCGAACCTGGGTTTTGAAGCTACACAGCAAGATGAGGTGTGGCGGAGGAGCTCCGGCGAAAGGCGGAGGTGGAGCTCCGATTCGCCAAGACCAAAGGTCCTGGGTTGAGCAAAGATGTGCGATCGATGGAGAAAACGATGGGGAATGAAATGGGAGGCGAAAGGCGGCCAGATACATGTATTTTGTATCTTTTATTGAATTCTTTGTAGTGTTTTATTATAGTTTTATTTTAATAAAGTGTATATGTGTGTATTTACATGTATTTTGTATCTTTTAATTTTTTATTTATTTATTTTATTTTATTATTTTATTGGCTTTATTTTATAAATTTATAATTTATTTTTGTGAGTATAAAGGTATTTTTATTTAATTTTTATGAGTTTATTTTCATTTTTAAATAAATAGGGGTAGGTATATGTAGGTATAATTATAGGTCTTTTACCTATATATTGTACATACTTTATTTATTTAATGTATTTTCTTGATTTTTATTTCGGATTTACATTTTTAACAAGTTATATGTAATATTTACATTATTATAAAAATATAAAAGAAGAAAATAATTAAAGAATGTTTTCCCTTTTATTTATGTACATATTTGATCATAGGTATTTTGCCTATTAACTTGCATAAGCTTATTTTATTTTATTAATTCTTTTTAGTTTTATTCTAATTTTATTATATACATGTATTATATACATTATTTACAAAATTCTAAAAATATAATTTGATAAAAATAATAGACAAGGAATATATTGAATATTTTAATTAGGCAGGCTGCACAATGGGGGCCAAAAACCTAACTTTTGCAGATGGACTCCAAAAATTATGAAACCAATTTTATAAAATAGTTCTTGGAAAGCTATATACAATTAAAGTGAGTTTGGGTGATTTGGAGTTTTTATTTGCAAGATATGGGTCTGTGAAGTTGAGATTTTGGCTTTTTATTCTGTGTATAAAATGTACACTGAGTATTATTTTTACACAAACTCAATTTTGTATTTTTATTTACATTATTACTCCAACTTTCATGTAGAAAGCTTCTTTATTTGATGAATAAATAATTATGTACAAAATAGGTGTCAAAAATGCATAAATAAATGCATGAATAAATGAGGTATTTATTGTACATTGGCCCTTATCTCCCCCTACTTTATTCCTTGTCGACCAATTCCATGCTAGCCTTGGTCTCGTGGTTCGGGTCATAAAATATCTGCAATATTTTACTCCTTTTTCTTTTCTTCTCTTTATTCTATAATTTTGTCATTAAACACCTTATTTAATGTGTAATTAATACAATGAATCATGAATGCTATTATGTACAATTTGATGCTATTTACATGCATTTGCTGGGGGTTTTGAGGCCAAAATGATAGAATAAAGGTGATGAAATGGAGATTCATCAGTTCTCTATGGTTGTCCACCTCAAGTTGAGCCCTCCTCCTCCTGCCTCTTACAGAGGTCGGGGGAGAGGAGGAGACATGGGCGATGGGCGTTGGCGAATAAGGGGAGGAGGCATTGACGTTAGTGTGGACGAGGGAGATGAGGAGGTGTGGGCATCGTCGCTTGCTACGTGGGGAGGAAGATGAGAGGGGGTCTGATGTCATCGCTGACATCATCACCCTTAATTATATTTTTTTAATTGCTGATGTTAGCTGACGTCAACTATTTTGTCTTATAGCGATTTTTTCAATTTTTTTCATATGGAAAGGGAAGATGATGGGAGCTCCTTTGGCCTCTCTTAAGACAGACCTGAAAAAATAATAAAAATGTTAAATATTTTAACATGGGCTTGGAGACCATGTTCAAAATAAGAATGCAACTATTTTTTTATTTTCTTTTTTAAGACTTATTTTGCAAGGAAATGTTATGCAATTTATAGATGATTTTCAATGCAATGCATACGAAATTTATGAAATAAAAAATATGTGTAAAATTAATATAAATGCAATTAATGACACCTAATTTTTCTCAATAAAAGGTATAAAAACATGATAAATCACTGATTCATCATACCCCCATACTTAACTTTTGCTAGTTCCGAGCAAAAAAATGATATGCAAAGAGAAAATGAAAATAATCAGAGAAAGCACAATGAGGGTTTGCAGCAGACACACCACAAAATTCTTAAGATTTTAAGCCCAGATTCAACAAATAACAAACAAAGACTGAGTCGACCTCTAGACTAATAATGTGTTCGAACTCCTTCATGATTTGAGTACTCGATTTGACAGCCCCTATGTTCAAGAAACTTTAGCCGGTGATGAATCTCCACTTCATCACCTTTATTCTATCATTTTGGCCTTAAAAACCCCAGCAAATGCAGGTAAATAGCATCAATTTGTACAAAATAGCACCCACTATTTATTGTATTTATTGTACATAAAATAAGGTTTTTAAGCCAAAATTATAGAATAAAGAGAAGGAAAGAAAAAGGAATAAAATATTGCAAATATTTTATGACCCTAACCCCGAGACCAAGGCCAACATGGTATTGGTCGACAAGGAATTAAGTAGGGGGAGATAAGGGCCAGTGTACAATAAATACCTCATTTATTAATTCATTTATTCATGCATTTTTGACACCCATTTTTGTACATAATCATTTATTCATCAAATAAAGAAACTCTGTTCATGAAAGTTGTAGATAATATTATAAATAAAAATACAAAATTGAGTTTGTGTAAAAATAATATTCAGTGTCCATTTTATACACAGAATAAAAAGCCAAAATCTCAACTTCACAGACCCATATCTTGCAAATAAAAACTCCAAATCACCCAAACTCACCTTTAATTGTGTATAGCATTCCAAGAACTATTTTATAAAATTGGTTTCATAATTTTTGGAGTCCATCTGTGGAAGTTAGTTTTTTGGCCCTTGTACATAATACCTGATTAAAATATTCATCTTATTCAATATTCACTATTTTTATAAATTCATATTTTTAGAATATTGTAGATAATGTATATAATTCATGTACATATTGACATTAGAATAAAACCAAAAATAATTTGTAAAATAAAATAAGTCTATGCAATATATAGACAAAATACCTATGCGAAGTATGTACATAAATAAAAGGGGAAAACATTATTTAATTGTTTAATTATTTCAGAATTTTATAATAATGTATATATCATATATAACTTATTAAAAATACAAATCCAAAATAAAAACAAATAAAATTCATTAAATAAATAAAATGTATATAATATATAGGTAAAATACCTATAAGTATACCTACATACACATGTACCCATTTATTTAAAAATGTAAATAAACTCATAAAAATGAAATAAAAATATATTTATACTCACAAAAATAAGTTATAAGTTTATAAAATAAGAAAAATAAAATAATTAAATAAAATAAACAAAATAAAAATGAATATAAAAAATATACTTATAAATATGATATTTTAATAAAACCGTAATAAAATATTCAAAAAAATAAATAAAAATCGTATTAAAATAATACATAAAATAATAAACATTTTTTATTTTATACTCGAAAATAAATAAAATCATTTACTATTTTAAATAAATTTTTCTTTAATAAAACTACTATTCTGTCTTGTAGCGGGCTGAGGTGGACCAATCAGGTCCCTCCGCAAGTTGACCCCAGTCAACTTGACCTCCAGCCGCCTGACTTGACGTGAACCATCTTTTCCCCCGATTTCTTGCCTTTTTTTCGCTCGATCTATCGCTCCATCACTCTCGAATCCTTCTGACAAATTATTCTCTGATCATCCTTGATTCCCGCCGTGATCTTGGAACCCTTGTACATAGCCCCGATTCTTCAATAATCGCCGGTCCTTGGGGGTCTCCAGGAATGTTTATAAATAACTCTTCCCTCTTCCTTGGCCGAATTTGGCCAATTTCACCCCCCTTTATGAGCTTGAATCAGCTCCTGGTGGAGCCCTCGTGACAGGAGGCGCTTCCCAACACCTCGATTCGGTCCATGGAGGAGGAAATTTTGTCGCGGTGGCGCTCCGGCGGCCACCCTGCTCCCTGGAGGCCCCCAGGTATAAGAGCTGCACCTTTATGTTTCTTAAATAGTTTTTCGTTCCTGCATTTTATTCCCGTCATTTATTTTGCATTTAGATTAGTAGTTTAGTGTAGTTTAGTGATTTCGTAGTTCGCCGGAGTTCCGCTTCGGCGAGCTTTTCATCTTGTTCCCGACTGTGCCCCGACACCATTTCGCCCTCATTTCGTTCCTCTTCGCCTTCTCCACCTTCCAGCCACCTTGTCCAACCGGAATCGCACTTGGATCCGCGAATCGATGCTCATCTCCTCCGCATCGCCGGAGCATCGCCGCCCTCACCCATTTTTTATGCTAACAGCTTCAGTTTTGGACCGAGGAGCACCGCCTCGAGCCGAGCTTCGTTCCTGTGCAGGTCAGGTGCGTTGAGGAGCACCAGGAGTCGATTCGCACGCGGGTGGAGGTACCTGGAGCCGCGTTTCTTTACCAAGCTTGTGGCGCCGCTCCAAGGCACCTCCGGCCGACCTACCACTTCCAGCGGAGAGAGCCAACCTCCAGGAAGCTTTTGGGACACTGTGGAGCAACAAAGGTCGACGGAGACGCGAGTTCTCACCGGAGTAAGCTCGCCCAGGCGAGCTTTCTTCCCCGTTCTTCCAGCCGTCGTCTCCGCCGTTGGATGAAGAGCAGGTCCCAGTTTTAATCACAGCCGTCCGATGGAGCAGCGCTCAGACCGTCAGATCTCCCTCAAGATCTAATCCGCACCGCTCATCGATGAAGCGTCATCGGCCCACGTGGAGGCGCCACGTGTATTAGTGAACGCAGATCAACTGTCCATCAGCGCCCACGTTGGGGGTAATTTGCACATCAAACCCCCGTCATTTTTGTATTTAATTTTTAATCTTGTAAAATATATAGCACGTTGTAAATAAAATGTAAATTTTGCAGAAAGGACCCTGAGTTTATGAGATTTGCATTTAGGTCCTTCCGCGCCTCACGTGCAGTCCCACGTGAGGCGCGTGGAATTTTCACTTTAGCCTTGGCGGTTTTTGTTTATTGTAAAATAGTTCTAAAAATTAAAATAAATGTTTATTTCAGCAGGGATTTTTGCACCTGTGCCCTTGTCATTTATTTTATTTGCAAAAATGCCCCTGCCAGGCTTAATTATTTTTGTGTCTTTTATCCATTAATTAAAAATACCCATGAGGCTTCTAAAAATTCACAAAAATTAGGATAAATGCTCCATGCCATGCTTGTTCACACCCATATTTTATTTCGCATTTTTTGCATGTTTCCTAATTATAAAAAATGAAATAGAAGCCCTTTTTGTACTGTCTACATTATAAAATACAAAAAAATTAAAAAAACATTTTGAAAAATTACAAAAAAATTATATATTGTATATTTATATCTATAAATTGAGTCCAGAAATTGAAAAACCCTAAAAATATGAAAAAGAAAAATAAAAAATCAGAAAGCTCCAAAATCCAACAAAAATAGAAAAATCCTTAAAGAAATGCCAAAAATAATTTTTTTTCTCTTTTACAATTATCTATATATTATTATTAATATATTAAAATTAATTTGGGATTTTTTTGAGTTTATTTTATATTTTTAAAACCCAAATTATATTCGACTATTTATTTAGTCCTATATTGTGGACATTTTTGAAATTAAAAATACATAAAAATTAGAAATATTTCAGAAAAATAAAAAAATTAGAAAAATATTAAAAAGCTAAAAAAATTATATCTATATATATTTTAAGTATTTCTATTTATATTTATATATAGTATATTATTCCCCTCTCTTTGTTCTTATATATACATCTCTTTAATATATATATCTTATATATTTATATATTTATATTTATATAACTAAAAATATAATTAAAAAAACATAAAATATAAAAACAAAATAAAAATCATAAAAACAAGAATATAAAAAAATATATATAAAATCCAAAACCCACTAAAACAATAAAAGGACATGAACAATTGATTGAATAATTAAATGATACATCACATACAACCATTCGCCTCCCAGTGTTCGACCTCTACCTGTACTTACACCTATACACATTTGCATGTAGAGTTATAATAAATTTTAACTCCACATTTTTGGATATTTATTGCATATATTTATTGTGGGTTAATTGTTGATTGATCTGGGGATCTTTAAGTGGTCGATTCAGAGATTAGATTTCTCGCCTTGTGAGATATCTAGACCCTTGATTTTTCCCAGTCATCAAATGGCGCCGTTGCCGGGGAGGCAATGGATTTTGTATGATTTTGTGAGCGTAGTTGTTTATATATTTAATTCTTTGCTCATGTCCTTCATTTATTTATTTGTGTGATTTTTATTCTTATTTGAGATAATTGATTGACTGCTCTGACCATCTCTTTTCTTTGTCTTTGATGCGAGGGACCGCCAAGCGAAGGAGGACCTCTTAGGAGGACCTATGCACCCAAGCAAGGTGGAGTTGGCTTTTCTATGCCAAGCCAACATGAGAGAGCATCAAGGACAGATGAAGGAAGATTTTTGGAAGACAGTCCACACTTTTGATGCATTTTAGTTTATTTTGTTTTATTATGTATATTCATGTGAGAGAGTGACACTTAGAAACATGTAATAATACATGACTCTCACAGGTACACTTAGACTCCTGAGGTCCAGTGCCCGAGGGATTGTTCCCTTGGGGGCCTCGATGATTTTTGACGCTTTTCTTTTATTTTATTTTTATTATTTTGTGTGTGAATGAGCCTTAGCATTAGGAGTTGCTTGCTCGTAGAGTTAGGTCCAAACACCCTAATATTTGCATGTACCTATAGTTCGCTTTGGATCTAGATCAAACTCTAAACAACCGTTCATTCATCTCTTAGCCTTTGTGCCACAGCGAACCCCGCAAAGCGCTTTCTCCTAAGCTCAAGTGTGTTGAGTACAAAGGAGGGGTGAGCCAAGACCGGACTTTTTGAGGCTAAAGGTAAATGAGCGACTTGTGGTGCTTCACGATAATAGCAATTTCTGAACCTAGGGCGATTTCTTCGGTTTGCATTTGCATATAGCATAGGTTTCAAATTCTGTTATGCATCCCACATGGAGAGAGCTGGGAGGCACTGTAAGTCTTCTTACTTGGCATGCATCATCGTTTTCCGACTTGCATGGCTTTTCCGATCTTCTCCCTCTGTTTTTTCCAACCTAGGATGCTTAATGGAAATTGGAACCTCGATAGGCACGTGCATTGAAAATACCCAAAAAAAAGTGATAACTTAAATAAAATGGGGACTGCTAACTCTATTGGACCTAAAAATAAAACATAATGGATTCCTTGTCTTTGGGAGAGCAACCCCCTCATTGCATGCGTTTTAAATTGCTCACGTACACACTAAGGAGTAGAGCCCAAATCCTATCAAGCCTCCTAAGTGATTGTACAATTTTTGTGATCTCACCTAACTCTAAAATCGAAAAGATAAATGACCGTCACCTGACGATCTTGACTGTGTTGAGTAGGTGAATTGGGGGTTTGCCTTGCGTCTTGATTGTGACTTGGACTCCATTATGTTTTCCTTTCATCCCTAGAGTAGTCGGTTCCACCGTGTGAGTCATGCATTTTATCTTTGAGTCTCTCTACCTCTCTTATACATATATCTCTTCATGTTGCATCGAGTCGTGATATTGGCGCTTGAGCTCAATCAGTCTTCGCCAAGTCCTTTGTTTCCCGCTTCTTCACCATCTTCTACGTACCCATCGTACCATCTTCTCTGGTTCGGGGAGAGACCGCTCTTCGGACCGCAATTTTGACGGTGGTCCCGCCTTGTGTGGAACACCCAACTTTGTCTATATACCGATCTTCTCACCCACCCTCCTCGTTCCCTCTGTATCATCTTTCTACCACCCATGATATTGGCACGCCCGCTCAATCAGCTTCTCCACCCCATTGTGTACCTTTCTTATCCATCTTCCTCGTATCCCCCGTATCATCTCTCCCTTTTACCCGGGAATGCTGTGCATTTTGATGAAGCCCGCATCGAGGATTATGTATACGAATTATTTGTAAGCCGGGCACATGATGTTGAGGTTTCTGAGATTGATATGATGGATTTGTCTTTGATACAGGCATACGAGCTTATTGAGGATATTTGCTGATGCATAGAGCATAGGTGTGATGCATTATTGAGGAATTTTAGTTCTCGTACACCGGATTAAGGATGTGATATGACGCGATGATTCGATGAAGATTTCATGAGTATTGATTGATCTATCTTTCTTGAGGTTCCACCTACCTTGATTTTTGAGGATTGACGGATTATTCTACTCTAGGCTTCTTGATAGAGGTGTGCGGAACCGACATGATCTCTCATCTTCCGGATTGACCCATCCTTGATCTCCTGACTCTCTAAATCCACCCTGGCACTTAGAGGATTCCTGACTATTTTTCGTGCCATCTCAGCTGACTGGATTGACACAAGGGATATTTGGTGAATGACATGATTATTTACTCCATTGCATGATCTTATGCCCTCCAAATGATTGAATGATTGAACACTTTTGAGGACCTGAGATGACTTGCCAGCATTCCCATGACCTACATTGATCTAGCTTGCATTACTCTCCGAGGACTATCTGCGGGAGAATGCAATAATTTCTAGGACTGCGATTTCATTCACTGCTTGGGTCGCCATTGTGATGGGACTCGAAACCAAGTCAGATGATATGCTTGATTGGCTTCCCCCTATGATTGTGTGCCTGACCTGTCAGTACACGAGGCCAATGTACTAGACTCATTAGAAGTACGCTCTCCTTGACGGTCCTCGCAAGGCAGAGCTCCACTTTTCTGATTATTCCATGCCTAGCTCATAGCTCCCCGAGGGTTATCTGCGGGAGACTATGACATATTTCCGATCTGATTGGTCAATCCTGTTGGTAGCTGCCTTGTCGACTACTGAGACCACTATGCGGGTACGTCTGATGGATCCGGCTTCTTTGAGCCAGTCTCCACCCTTGACGGCCCTCGCAAGGTAGAGATACGTTCTGACTATTCTGTGCTTAGTTCACAGTGCTCTCCGAGGGATATCTACGAGAGACTGCGACACTCTCTTTACGCTCGGTTCCCACTGCTGACTGTGTCTCCGATCTGCAGAGCACGGAATCGAGTCGTCCGATATCCTACATTTTTGGCCTCATCTTGAGTTATGTATCCGATCTGCGGATCATGGGACCTATCTGATTAGACTCCTTTGAGTCTGCTCGCCTTGATGGTCCTCGCAAGGTGGAGCTTCTGGTATCTGCTATTCCCATGACTAGATGGCACCCCGCTCCCCGAGGGTTATTTGCGGGACACTGCCACACTTTCTTGATTTGACGGTCTCTTCTGCTGGTAGCCGATCTGTCGCCTACCGAGACCGTTTCTATGATCCGTCTGATGGATCAGGCTCCTTTGAGCCCGCTCTCCTTGACGACCCTCGGAAGGGTGAGCTTCTGTTCTGATTATTCATTGACAAGCATGTACTACTCCCCGAGGGTTATCTGCGGGAGGGTACATCACCTTGTAGGTACTCAGCTTCATTTCTGGTGTCTCCTATCTGTTGGAGCACGAAGCTGGGTCTTCTGCATTGTGTATTCGGCTTCTTCCCTGGTTGTGTCTCCTTTCTGTTGGAGCACGGAGCCAAGTCTTCTGATTACGCTCTGATTTTTCTCACCTTGAGGACCCTCGCAAGAGTGAGCCACATATTGTGTTGTTCGGTGTATTCTTGTGACTTTCAGATTATATCACCACCGTGCATCACACAATCTCATATGCTTTATTTCCGATCTATCTGAGACCATGATTGACCGGAGGAGTCCGTACTGCTCTTTCTTCCTCCCGATCTTACGGTATCGGCTCTGTTCCCTCATGTTGACCATATGAGCCGATTGACTGCTTCACGCTACTGGACCCTGCTTTACTTTCCGATCTGATTATCCCCGGTAGCCGACACCCACCTGACTGCTTATCAGGGTGTCTTTTCACCTTCTGGCTGCGTCCTCGTTCTCACAGGGAGACGACGACGATAGTACGGTATTCACTTGACAGATACCATCCTGTACTCCACCAGTTTCTCACCGCTTGTATATATGTGTACCTTTTCCATTCTTTCTCCCAGATGTTCTGTGTGACCCATATCTATCGCCACATCTTTGTGTCTACGCTTAGGACATACCTTGTCCTAAGTGTAGGGGGGCACACACCGAGTTGTTCTTTCCTTGCACTTTTTCGTCACTCCTGTTCTTGCCTATACTTAGGGCTATCTTATCCTAAGTATAGGGGGAGTGATGTGTATATTCTCCATGATCTTTTCACCAATCTATATATATCTCTCTTTTCTTCTTTTCTTATTTTCTTCTTTTCCTTTTCATATTTCTTATCTCAATAAAAGGTGTCGCCCCTTTATGTCAGTTTTCTGTACTTAGGACGTACTTTGTCCTAAGTATAGGGGGGGTGCACCCCTGATTTATTCATCTGTCTATTTTCACCCTTGACCCTCCCTGCTTTCTGTACAGTCTGCTATACTTAGGATTACTTGATCCTAAGTATAGGGGGGACGGTCAACTTCTCATTAATTCATCTCTTATTTATATATTCTTTAGACTTGTTATACTCAGTACGAGTTATGTCTTCTCTTTTCTTTTCGATTTATGAGGACATAACTCAAGCTAAGTATAGGGGGGTCGTATATACTATGTATATACTTTAGCCATAACTCGTACTTTCGTATTCTCTTAATAATATGGCTAATAATTCGTTAAATTCATTAAAAACACTTAATAAAAAGAGATGTGATTATTCCTCAAATTCCTTTTTGTATATACTGATTAATAAATCAGGTTAAAATATTTTTTGCAAAATGTTTGAAAAATAGTGTGAAAATCATTGTAAACATTTATTGAAAACTATTTTGAAAACATTTTGTTACATGTTTTCAACCTGTGAAAAGATGTGTGGTTTGTAAAAATTTTCTTTTTTGAGTGAAATAAAATGTTTGAAAAATGATTTGCAAATGGTTTGAAAAATGGTTGCAAAAATATTTTGAAAAATCTATATATACTGTTTTGAAAAACCTTTGCAAAATGATTTTCAAATATGTGTACATGTTTGTAAAAATGTTTGTAAAAATTATTTTGGACTATAGTTTTCAAAAATTGTTTGAAAAATTTGTGTCAAATAAGTTTGAGGAATAGTCACATATAATAAATAAATAAATAAGTAAAAATAAACAAAATTCTTTAATAAGTGTACATATATACCTATAAATAAAAACTATATCGTAAACTCTTAATTCTTGTAAAATAAAGCGGCACGCCCGTGTAAATAGTTGTACATATTTTATACGTTGAGTGCCAAAAATATTTTATTTGCAAAAATTCTTTGTGTAAAAAGTCTTCTCTTTGTTTTCAAATTTTTGGAAAAATTGCATTATTTGTAACTAGCATTTGCATAGCATTTTTATATTCTTTGATTGAGCTTGATGTTTGAACTAGTCCAATAAAATCGAAGTTTGAAGCTTGGTTGGACCTTACTGCACCTACTTGCACTGGAACCTTATGGGAACTAGGTTTAAGGTACTTCAGGTCTATTCAGACTTAATTCTTTGAGAAATCAGGGTTGGGTTCAAGTCACCTCAGTGGACTAACTAGAACTTTTCGAAACACACGTATGACTCTTGTCGACCGTGACCTAACTTGGACACTTGCACCTTTCACTTGGCTCAACTCAGTTGGAGTGGTGAGGGGGTTGGATTTGCCAGTCTGAGACGCATACGGGTGGAAACATTCGTCCTCGTCTAGGGAGGGAAGTGCACCCCAACCTGGTCCAATAGCCATGAGGTCTAAAGACAGAAGATTGTGGGTTGCAATAAAGCTTCAAAAGAGGGATAGTCTTTTTGCTCAAGAGGAAAAAGTCCTTATGTAAATGCTGCTGTAAATAGTATGTTTGAAAAAAATGGTCAGGCCTGTAAAAAAATAAATAATAAAATGCCTGCAAAGTATGTATATAGAAAATAAGCAAGCTTGAGCATCAAAGTTATACCATGTGAGCCTACAGCTGGATGACTTGACTACACTGATCTTACATCCCAGGATAGGTAGCTACACTGGCTACCATCCATTCTTTTCTCTACCTCCTCCTCTTGAGTTGGATGCCACTTGAACTTAGAAGGGAATACCCTGCTCCTCGAGGAAAGAGTTGTTGGATTAGGGAATCATTGGGTTGTCATTCTGGAGAAGTCAGTCTCTTTGTCATTTCAGTTGGGGAGAGCCACCATCACTTACACCGTACAAGTCAGCTTCATAGTCATAAGAGTTTGCGTATGATGTAGGCTAGTTCTGACCAGGTTATTGAGGTGATTTGAACCAAGTTCTGTGACTCTCGAAGGCTGTTGTGTTTTAAATTTGGTTCCCGACTAGGTTCCACACACATTCTCACACCAAGGGCTAACCTGAGCTCCAAACTTTGGTTTTGTACAGATAAGTTTAATAATCATGATCAATTCAATTTATTCTTTAAATTCTTTATTTTTGCTTTTTCTTTTCTTCTTATTCTTTGTTCTTTTTATACTTATTGCATAAGTGTCTGCTAGGGACTAGCAAAGGTAAGTATAGGGGGGTGATGAATCTCCACTTCATCATCTTTATTCTATCATTTTGGCCTTAAAAACTCCAGCAAATGCAGGTAAATAGCATCAATTTGTACATAATAGCACCCACTATTTATTGTATTTATTGTACATAAAATAAGGTTTTTAAGCCAAAATTATAGAATAAAGAGAAGAAAAGAAAAAGGAATAAAATATTGCAAATATTTTATGACCCTAACCCTGAGACCAAGGCCAGCATGGTATTGGTCGACAAGGAATTAAGTAGGGGGAGATAAGGGCCAGTGTACAATAAATACCTCATTTATTAATTCATTTATTCATTCATTTTTGACAACCATTTTTGTACATAATCATTTATTCATCAAATAAAGAAACTCTGCTCATGAAAGTTGTAGATAATATTGTATATAAAAATACAAAATTGAGTTTGTGTAAAAATAATATTCAATGTACATTTTATACACAGAATAAAAAGCCAAAATATCAACTTCACAGACCCATATCTTGCAAATAAAAAACTCCAAATCACCCAAACTCACCTTTAATTGTGTATAGCATTCCAAGAACTATTTTATAAAATTGGTTTCATAATTTTTGGAGTCCATCTATGGAAGTTAGGTTTTTGGCCCTTATTGTACATAATACCTGATTAAAATATTCATCTTATTCAATATTCACTATTTTTATAAATTCATATTTTTAGAATTTTGTAGATAATGTATATAATTCATGTACATATTGACATTAGAATAAAACCAAAAATAATTTGTAAAATAAAATAAGTCTATGTAATATATAGACAAAATACCTATGTGAAGTATGTACATAAATAAAAGGGGAAAACATTCTTTAATTGTTTAATTATTTCAGAATTTTATAATAATGTATATATCATATATAACTTATTAAAAATACAAATCCAAAATAAAAACGAATAAAATTCATTAAATAAATAAAATGTATATAATATATAGGTAAAATACCTATAAGTATACCTACATACACATGTACCCATTTATTTAAAAATGTAAATAAACTCATAAAAATGAAATAAAAATATATTTATACTCACAAAAATAAGTTATAAATTTATAAAATAAGAAAAATAAAATAATTAAATAAAATAAACAAAATAAAAATGAATATAAATAAATATACTTATAAATACAATATTTAAATAAAACTGTAATAAAATACTTCAAAAAAATAAATAAAAATCGTATTAAAATACTACATAAAAAAATAAACATTTTTTATTTTAAACTCGAAAATAAATAAAATCATTTACTATTTTAAATAAATTTTTCTTTAATAAAACTACTTTTCAGTCTTGTAGCGGGCTGAGGTGGACCAATCAGGTCCCTCCGCGAGTTGACCCCAGTCAACTTGACCTCCAGCCGCCTGACTTGACGTGAACCATCTTTTCCCCCGATTTCTTGCCTTTTTTTCGCTCGATCTATCACTCCATCACTCTCGAATCCTTCTGACAAATTATTCTATGATCATCCTTGATTCCCGCCGTGATCTTGGAACCCTTGTACATAGCCCCGATTCTTCAATAATCGCCGGTCCTTGGGGGTCTCCAGGAATGTTTATAAATAACTCTTCCCTCTTCCTTGGCCGAATTTGGCCAATTTCACCCCCCTTTATGAGCTTGAATCAGCTCCTGGTGGAGCCCTCGTGACAGGAGGCGCTTCCCAGCACCTCGATTCGGTCCATGGAGGAGGAAATTTTGTCGCGGTGGCGCTCCGGCGGCCACCCTGCTCCCTGGAGGCCCCCAGGTATAAGAGTTGCGCCTTTATGTTTCTTAGATAGTTTTTCGTTCCTGCATTTTATTCCCGTCATTTATTTTGCATTTAGATTAGTAGTTTAGTGTAGTTTAGTGATTTCGTAGTTCGCCGGAGTTCCGCTCCGGCGAGCTTTTCATCTTGTTCCCGACTGTGCCCCGACACCATTTCGCCCTCATTTCATTGCTCTTCGCCTTCTCCACCTTCCAGCCACCTTGTCCAACCGGATTCGCACTTGGATCCGCGAATCGATGCTCATCTCCTCCGCATCGCCGGAGCATCGCCACCCTCACCCATTTTTTATGCTAACAGCTTCAGTTTTGGGTCGAGGAGCATCGCCTCGAGCCGAGCTTCGTTCCTGTGCAGGTCAGGTGCGTTGAGGAGCACCAGGAGTCGATTCGCACGTGGGTGGAGGTACCTGGAGCCGCGTTTCTTCACCAAGCTCGTGGCGCCGCTCCAGGGCACCTCCGGCCGACCTACCACTTCCAGCGGAGAGAGCCAACCTCCAGGAAGCTTTTGGGACACTGTGGAGCAATAAAGGTCGACGGAGACACGAGTTCTCACCGGAGGAAGCTCGCCCAGGCGAGCTTTCTTCCCCGTTCTTCCAGCCGTCGTCTCCGCCGTTGGATGAAGAGCAGGTCCCAGTTTCAACCACAGCCATCCGATGGAGCAGCGCTCAGACTGTCAGATCTCCCTCGAGATATAATCCGCACCGCTCATCGACGAAGCGTCATCGACTCACGTGGAGGCGCCACATGTATTAGTGAACGCAGATCAACTGTCCATCAGCGCCCACGTTGGGGGTAATTTGCACATCTAAACCCCGTCATTTTTGTATTTAATTTTTAATCTTGTAAAATATATAGCACATTGGAAATAAAATGTAAATTTTGCAGAAAGGACCCTGAGTTTATGAGATTCGCATTTAGGTCCTTCCGCACCTCACGTGCAGTCCCACGTGAGGCGCGTGGAATTTTTACTTTATCCCTGGCAGTTTTTGTTTATTGTAAAATAGTTCTAAAAATTAAAATAAATGTTTATTTCAGCAGGGATTTTTGCACCTGTGCCCTTGTCATTTATTTTATTTGCAAAAATGCCCCTGCCAGGCTTAATTATTTTTGTGTCTTTTATCCATTAATTAAAAATACCCATGAGGCTTCTAAAAATTCACAAAAATTAGGATAAATGCTCCATGCCATGCTTGTTCACGCCCATATTTTATTTCACATTTTTTTGCATGTTTCCTAATTATAAAAAATGAAATAGAAGCCCTTTTTGTACTGTCTACTTTATAAAATACAAAAAAATTAGAAAAACATTTTGAGAAATTACAAAAAAATTATATATGGTATATTTATATCTATAAATTGAGTCCAGAAATTGAAAAACCCTAAAAATATGAAAAAGAAAAATAAAAAATCAGAAAGCTCCAAAATTTAACAAAAAAATAGAAAAATCCTTAAACAATGCCAGAAATAATTTTTTCTCTTTTACAATTATCTATATATTATTATTAATATATTAAAATTATTTTAGGAATTTTTGGAGTTTATTTTATATTTTTAAAACCCAAATTATATTCGGCTAATTATTTAGTCTTATATTGTGGACATTTTTGAAATTAAAAATACATAAAATTAGAAATATTTCAGAAAAATAAAAAAAATTAGAAAAATATTAAAAAGCTAAAAAATCTATATCTATATATATTTTAAGTATTTCTATTTCTATTTATATATAGTATATTATTCCCCTCTCTCTGTTCTTATATATACATCTCTTTAATATATATATCTTATATATTTATATATTTATATTTATATAACTAAAAATATTATTAAAAAAACATAAAATATAAAAACAAAATAAAAATCATAAAAACAAGAATATAAAAAAATATATATAAAATCCAAAACCCACTAAAACAATAAAAGGACATGAACAATTGATTGAATAATTAAATGATACATCACATACAACCATTCGCCTCCCAGTGTTCGACCTCTATTTGTACTTATACCTATACACATTTGCATGTAGAGTTATAATAAATTTTAACTCCACATTTTTGGATATTTATTGCATATATTTATTGTGGGTTAATTGTTAATTGATCTGGGGATCTTTAAGTGGTCGATTCAGCGACTTGATTTCTTGCCTTGTGAGATATCTAGACCCTTGATTTTTCCCAGTCATCAGCCGGCCCCACCATTAAGTCGAGTTAGATCATCACAATCAATAGATATTCTCTTTAATCATGAGTTGAATTTGAACTACATAGCTCTTCCCAACTTGCGAGACAAGTACACCATGAAACCTTAAGCATGGTACCGGGAGATTCACAAAATCTAAAGTCTCTATTCTCACTAAGTCTAGGCTTATTCTCATTTCACCTAAATTTGTAAGCAAAAGAATATGGGTGCAAGTTGTAGAGAATTGGATTTTTTTGAGGTTTTTCGTAGACCGCTTTGGTCTGTTGCTCTCTCTCTTTTTTTACAGAGCATAACTGTGGACCTTTTTGACCTCTTTTAAACTAGTAGCAACATTGGTCTGCTACTTAATTTATTCTTAGAGCTAGATTATTTGAGTAGATTTTTCTTTGGTAGATCTTTGCTTTGCATTTGCATTTTTTTGGAACATGCATCCCTTATTGTGCCTTCTTTTTGGTAAGATTTGGTGGCGTTATGTATCAAGAGTAAATGTGTATAAAATGAGACTTTCAGATACATGTACAAGGCATGTTTGCTGACATACCCAAACTTATAGAAAATAAGTGGTTCCTGAACTTAGATCGTTGAATTTTGCTTTCCTGAGATTAAGAGTCACTCCCTTCCCTTTCTAGAGTTCGAAACAATCCCTTGTACACGCAAATTAAGTTGAACTAAGGTGTAAGGTGCAGTTTGTTCAAAAAATCAATTACGAGTAAAAGAGTGCTACAACTGTCAAGATGATCTATTTAGACATATATTTTGTTCATCGCTTGAAATTACTTGAACTCGAGGAATTAAGTCTACAATAGACCTGAAGAACATGAATACTCAATAGATAAATCCTCTTAAATTACTGAGATTAAGGTCTTCTTTGTATAAGTCTGAAACTTGTAAAAACCAGATTAAAAATCCCAAAAAGTTAAGAGAAAATAGGAGAAATATTTTTGTTTTTTTTAAAAAATTGATGATTTTTTGATAGATATTTTGGGGGATTTTTTTGCATTTTTTTGTGAAATTTGGGTATATGCAAACATTTTTGCTTTTTTGTAAAACATGCAAAAAAAGATGCAAAGGTTTTTTTTTGAAAATGTTAGAAAATTTTGAAAATTGTTTTATGAAAATTTCAATAAAAATAATTAATTGGTTTTTTTGAAAATAGTAGCAATGTAAGTCAAAATGAAATACATGAAATGAAATTTATTTTTTACAAAATGATAAAAAAAGAAACAATATGCATGAAGTGTGATGCACCCCCATGCTTAGCAAGAGGCATGCCCACATGGTGATAAAAAAGAGGGAAAATTGGACAATATGATTGAAGGGAGTGCATATGCAAGTGATGAAAGATGCCATTTTATTATTTTTAATTTATTTTGCCTCTTTTTTATGTGGGGTTTCCCCAATACTCATGTTGAACTACAATAATGAGAAATGAAGTAAAAAATGCAAGCTAGAGAAAAATACCTGAAAGATATGAAGGATATGGAGAAATCCTCAAGCCCATCACGGAAGCGTGATCGTCGTATCGAATACGACGGAGAACGACTAGTCGCACTGGTTGTTCGGTGCAGCAGAATTTATAAATTTTATTCGATGAAACCACATGATCCGAGAACGATTCTGAGATCGTTTCATCTATAACCACAACAAGTATAATGCAATACCTCTTGAAGCATGGTTGATCGAGTCTCTAAGAGAAGAGACCTCCTGTCTCAAGTCCGATCGTCGGTGAGACTGCTTGTGAGCGCGGGGATGAACCACATTGTCCTCGCAATACAAGAAGTTGATCCAAGCGTAGTTGCTCTTGATCTCGTCGCACGAGATCGAACGTCTCCTTCGTGAGTGCAGTACTCCAAGAAGACGGAGAACCGAAGAACGTCGAAGCGGCGACGCGGTGGCGAGAGCGTCGACGATCCTCTCCTCTAGGGTATGTTGGACGTCCACCAATATTAGAGGGAGAGAGGACTGTCGTGTATGAAGAAAGAGAGAGAGAAGAGTGCTACAATAGCATGTAAAGAGAGAGCATGGTATGCCTCTCTATTTATAGGGTTTTTGGATCCATGGATCTCAATCCATGTGACATATAAAATCAATGGATGAGATTGATTTATGCCAATCCAATGGTCAAGATTGTTGTTGGTAAAACCAACAAATTTAGGTTAAAATATATTTGACAAAATCAAATATAAATTAGTCCTAAATAAAACCAATAAATGGAGAGAATGTGCATGGAGATTTCATCTTCATGCTCTTTCCATGTGGACAGCCACCCTTTCCTGATTGGAATAGGGTGCCACCCACTTATTTCCATGGGGAGAGCAATCTCATGGAAATCCATGAGATTGCATATCTCCTTGAAAATCTCCTTTATTTATTTCCAACAACTTTTGTTGGCTTTTTATTCTTCAAAAATAATTCACAATTATATTTGAGAATATTGCAATCTTGCCATGGAAAAATTGTGAATCAAATTCACAACCCAAAACAACATATAATTTACATTGTCAATTAATTACACAATGTGTATCCAATACATATAATAATTAATCAACACATATAAATTATAATTAGCTCTCTCTAATACATTATAAATCACATTTATAATATATTATGAATAATTGAATATTTCTATCCACATTATTCTTATCTGCAATAATTAAATCACATTTAATTATATTGGATAATTTCTTCATACTTCAAGATGATTAAATCACATTTAATCATGATTTGTTCATTGCTTAGATCTTATGGAATTATTCTTGAACCCTTCAAGAATAATGCAATCTCTCCGCAGATACTTGGAGATAAGGACATGGCGATTGTATTGTTCCACGTATAGTGACTTGGATATTGAGATCACATCTCAAATCCAGATCCCATGGACCTCTCATAGATGCTTGATTAAATCAAGACCGTAAACCTAATCTTCTCATTGCAGTTGAATCTCATTCAGATCAATGTCCAGTATATGGACTAAGATTATGTCACTTCTCTAATGAGAGGAGTCACTAAAATCCAGACCTTTTTCATCACTCCCTCGGAATGGAAGCGTCATGGTTATACAATCGTTTATGATCAAATCACCCTTCAGGTATTCCCAATACCTGTACATCCTGCATACTGGAAGACTCATGATCATCATGAAGATATAGATCACTTTTGCACTGTCATCTTCATGGTCTGATCACTAAGTTTCTCATTCTTGGTCCTTGGGATATGGTACAGATCATATGCTTTCACAAAGCATCTATCTTACCTTCAAATTCATATCATGCTTCTAAAGCATGATGACCATGCTTGGAATTTGGTCAATCCCAATACCTCATGAGTGAGCTCATGTCTCCTGGTTCACAAGTGAACCTGTATGATCCCTTTGAGAGATCATATTACTCATATTCCCTTACATGCACACTAGCTCGCCGGTATATAAACTGTGGTTAGGTCATCAACCTATTGGTCTGCCAAATGTACATACTCAGACATATAGTAATACATCTGTCTCTGGTCAGAGGATGTTTGCCTGTGATGTGACAGTATTCATCATAGGTCTTTGGTTATCTCGATCTCGTTAAGTCAACTCATTGACTCAACTAATCTGATACCTCCGAATCAATATTCCCATGCAGAGGACCTGCATCAAGAGGTCGATCAGATATCAGTCTAATGAGATAGGATTGCCATCTCCCACTTAGACTGGAGATCACTACTTGTCAATCATTGATGATGCTTGATGAGTCCTCTATCTAACTCCTTAGATATTCATCCAAGCATCATCCTCTATGATTCAATCAATGAATCAACAGCTATATGATTATCAAGTTGGCCATGGTACATAACCCTTATTGTACAGAGGGACCTTATAGTGCATCCATTCATTCAATATCAGAAAGGGAGTGAAACATAATCAATAACTTTTGTTGATAATCCATTAATTACAATAACATTTATTGTAGGAATGGTTCGCCTCGGGCTCACATTGCTAACAAGATAACTATGGAAGGGATCCCACAATGTGTGCTGGTTTTAAAACCCCCATCCGGGCTCCATGGTTAGGAATAACTCGTATTTTGAGTGTGTTGGCATCCGTGTTTGAAACACCACAATGAATCAAGTGGTTGGGAATGGTAGTGTGTGGAAAGATGGTAGATGGAGTTGGAAAGTTGAGCGAGTTAAGTAGAAAATCCCCAAATACCATCCGTGACTCATAATCATCTTCCTCCATGATATCACTATAGTTATCTCGTATAGTATCATTTGTAGATTCCAAATCAAAACTAAGATTAGGCCATTAGGATTCAATCTCGACATGTTCGATTATTTGGAGTACGGGAGGGTGAGAGGGCTGAGAGGAAGTATGTGTATAATCAATATGATTTTCCTCTATATTAGCAACTAATGAAGGAATGACCACATACAATGGGTCCAACCAAGGTTGATCCTCTAAATTGGTAAATCGGTCATCCTCAAGTGCTTGGAGATATTTCTCGATTTCACTTCAGAAAGGATCATGGGTCATGAGGTCATCCTAATCTGAAACTGATTCATTGATAGAGAATGTGTATTGAGAATCATACATCGAGTGATATATCTCCTCTTCCCATGTTGGGAAGGAAATGGAGGTAGATACAATAATATCGTCCTCGAGAGGGTCGTCAAGGAAGACTTCTAACACATGGTCAGACTCATCAAGTTCTTGAAAATTCTCTATTTTCAAATCATTCTTGAGATTTTGTCAAGTTCAGATTCATTATCATCTCTGCATTCAAATTTTGATCCAACCACAAAATCATATTTCATCATTTTTTCTTATTAAATCATTTCCTAATTTTCTTAGGAATTCATCAATTATCTCGTGCTCAAAATTAATATCACTTGACTCATAAAGTTTATTTTGATTTTTTAGTCAAGAATCCCAAAATTATTTCACTTTCATCTTTTTCAAAATTGAATCCAATCACATGATCGTCCCCAAAATCAGAGTCCCAACATTTGTATATCACAGTTTTGTTTGAGTCAATATATCCAGCTTCTAAATCAATGGAAATTTCAATAATAACATGATCCAATTGTAAATGGCAAAAATTATAAATAACACCATAGTAGATCAATTGGAGATTTTGGAGAGTTAGAAGTGTCTCTTTAAGGAAAATTTCCCCAATAATATTGAAAAGAACTCATCAAAATAAAACTTTATCTTTTGAGTTTGAAAGATTACATCACAATAATTGGCTTTTCTCTCAATTACAACTTTCTCCAAAATCTCATCATGTTTATTCTCAAAATTATTCAAAAATGTAATCGTGGAATCCTCATGGAGCATGTTTTCACATGGAGATCATGTTGACCAAGAGTGGTTATGTTATAGGTCAAGTTATTGGTCAGAAACAGAGTTTGGATTTCTTGGAAAGGTTCGTGTGGTGTCCAAGGGAGATATGATCGACCAAAATCTTCGAAATAATACCGCTCATCAATACAAGGTTTAAAAAATCCAGGTGATGTGGAAGAGGATGATGGTTGGATTGAGTGAAAAATAAAAATTCATCCATGAGAGAGTCATCATGGAGGACTATCGCAATCTGATTGCATGTTGAAGGGGCATCTAGCAGCTTGGTCGGTTTTGACTTTTGATCGAATAATTTTTTTCCTTTTGTGTTCCTGATCCTCTTTATATTTGTGGACTAAATTCATGATTTCACCAATCTCATTTTCAATTAACAATAGGATAGGAGGGTTGAAGGTGAGAGAAAATCATTTTCTATCCTCCATATGATTCAGTGCAATAGCCCGATTTAACTTCACTTTCTCATGCAAAAACATTGAGGATAACGTGAATTCTTTCCATGATTAAGGATTTTCATGTACAAACAAACATAAAATAAGATCGATTCAACACAAGCAAGTTGCCGCAGAATTGTTTATCTTTTCAAAATTCTTAATTTTTTTATTGCACTTCAAAACAAGCACACTAGTAATCTAGATGGAACATAAATATGAAATAATGATTGACTCAAATTTTATGGCTAGTTGCGTTTACTTTCAGCTAATATGGGTGTAAGTACGGATCATAAAATGGTTGCTCATGTTACTTGAGGACGGTGCCTTACACGTCCTTGAACCACCCAATCTGCTAAGGGAGACCATAGTTCCCTCATTGAGAAGTAGCTAGTCCTTTTAAAAATTAAGTAGTAATAAATTTTGCAAGAATTTGGGCTATGATCTAGGATTTAGTTTGTGCATGTGAGATTGTGTTCAATGTGCAAAAAACAAACATTTCATATCGCTTTCATCCGAGCCACTTGGTGATTTCCGAAGCTTATATGATTAGGCTATCAACTTAATTATGATCTCGTTTAATTGATGAGTAGAGGGAGAGAGATCCACGGAGATGAATGCAACATAGCATGTTGATTTTATGATTTTCAGGAATTTTTTATACACACATAAGTACAAGCACTAGAAATGTCTAAGTGATTGAAACAATTTTACAATGTGCGTCTTATTGGATCGAGAATTTGAGCTAGAGATAATGAGAGAGGACTAGAGAACGCGAGAGTGATCCACTTTTTTCTAAAAAATATTACCTGAATAAAAGACAAATGAAAAATTAAAATAAAAAGATAAAAATACGAAAAAAAATTACAAAAGTTGAGTGTATTAAAGACGTAGATTTCGATGCGTTAGGAAATGTATTTTATGAGTGTCAGTGTCCACATACAAAAATCGATATATTCAGATAAAATTTATTCAACTACAAGCCAACATATATTAAAATAAGCAAAAGACAAGTAGAGGATCGATTCACAAGGACTCGAACATTATTACGCGAATTATTATTCTATTTACAAAGGCATTTCGACTTTATTAACTCAAATTGAATCCAATTTTTTTCTCCTAAGACTTTAGAATGTGGTTAAAACATATGTCACTAGGTTCTAGACATCGTAACTATCACCACATGATTTTTTTGAGGTTTTTTCAGTTTTTCTGCTATTTTTGGTATTTTTTTAATTGTAAGGGGTATGAATGTAATTTTTAGGAAACTTAGGGGCTTCAATGCAAATAAAATTAAAATTTATGAGTGTAATTGTAATTACTGAAAAATATCTGACATGAATGAAAAACTTGCCAAATAAAAAATAACTTAATGGGTAAAATACATGAAGAAATGAAAATTTTACAAAATCAGAGAAAAGTCCTTAAAAGGTTGGAATTTAAATATAAAGAACTTGGATAAAATTTGGAATGTAATCGAATATAAAATGAGAAAATGGAGAAATTTCATAAATTTAACAAAAGTTTGATAGAATTACATTTTGGTCCAAATTAAAAAGTACTAATATAAAGCAAAATTTCGAAGGGGTCCCTAGGACCCTTTTCCTTGAAGCTGCAGGAGGCGAAGGCATGACCGTGTGCAACCGTGTAGGCAGAGCTGTGTCCGCTCAAGCGACATCGGACAATGACGAGGAGGAAAGGTAGGCAAGGTGGGGCAGCGAGATGTGGTAGTGGAGATCTGGCAAGGTGCGACGGTAGAGGGCCTCTACCCCACAATGGGTTCTCGATGACCGTCTACATCCAGTCGAGCCCTCATCCTCCCTCTTATAGAGGTCGAGGGAGAAGAGGAGACGGGGGCGGGGGGCATTGGCGAAGAGTGGGAGGAGGCATCGTGTTGGTCGGGTGAGGGAGAGGAGGAGACATGGGTTGCATCGCCTACTACGTGGGGAGGAAGATGAGAGGGGGGCTGATGGCATCACTGATGTCAGCACCCCAATTAGATTTTTTTATTTTTAAATCGCTAACGTCAACTGACATCAACTATTTTATCTTGTAGTGATTTTTTTATTTTTTTATACAAATGAAAAGCGAAGAGGACGAGAGCTCCTTTGGCCTCTCTTAAGACAGATTTGAAAAAAAAATAATAAAATTGTTAGATACTTTAACATGGTCTTGGAGCCCATGTTCAAAATAAGAATGTAATTAATCTTTTCTGTTCTTTTTTAAGACTTTTTTGCAAGGAAATGTTACACAATTTTTATATGATTTTAAATGCAATGCATATGAAAATTATGAAATGAATATGTGTACAATTAAGATAAATGCAACTAATGACACATGATTTTTGCTCAATAAAGGTATAAAAACATGATAAATCTCTGATTCATCACCTATATAATAAATACATTAATTTTTGTTAGTTTTGTATTTTATTATTTTTATTTGTTTTTATATAATTAATATAAACATATACAAAACTTTAAAAATACAATATGTACAAAAATAAATAAAATAAATATATGCATATACAACTATACAATTATACTAACACCCCCAAAAAGCCGACTTTGACATATTAACTCTGAATTTTATAAACTTTCATTTTAAAGCTTATTTGATTTTGAACACAATGAAATGAATTGGTTTATTTTGAGTTTTTATGGACTAGATATTGATATGAAAATGTTGGCTTTACGACTTTTTCAGAGTGTTGTATCTTTTATTCTGTACATGATTTACTTTTACAAATAATTTTATTATTTAAATTATATTTTTATGTACAAATTTTATGAAGTAAATATTTTTATTTGATTTTGTTTTAATGATAAATAAAATAGGAAAAGACATTTACAACATGAATGGGATGAATATGTGCAACATGAACTTGGTTTTTTTGAGATTTTTATAAGTTAATGACCTTATCCCCCCTACTTTACTCCTTGTCGACCATGTCAATGCTTGACATGGTCTCAGGGTTTCGGGCCAGTCTGTATTTATTACATATATGCAACCTTTTTTCTTTCTTTGTCTTTTCTTTTTTCTTTTATTTTGGTGTAAATTAGTGCTAAATATACAACATTAACAAATGATGTTAGATTGTTAATTAATGAGATTTAGTATTATTTACATGTGTTTTACTAAAGATTTTAAGCCAAAATGAAAGAGTAAAGATGATAAATTGGTGATTCATCATTCCCCTGTATTTTACCTTTGCTTATCCCTTACCAAACACTTATTCTAAGAATAAGTGAAAGACAAAAATAAGAAAAGAAAAATAACTTAGAATAATTTCGATTTTTAAATTATTCTTCATAAAATCAAAGTATGGAGCTCGATCAGACCTTTGGATTAGTAGTTTGGTGGAACCTTATTGGGAATAAGATTTAAGACTCAGCAAGCTTTAAATTCTACAAGTCTTATTCAGTTCTCTTCGACAGTCAGGTCAGAACAAGTCTTCATACGTAAACTCTTATGACTATGAATCTTACTTGAATGTGAAATATAGATCCCCACATCTGAAATGACAATGAACAACCTTCTCTTAGCAAGATGACCCTAATTCCACAGTCTAGCTACTGTTTCCATGAGGAGCGAGGTATTTCCTTCTACTCAGGTATGTGTTGTATCCACAATCGAAAGCGAGAGAAGATAGAAGTATAAGAAAAGAATTAGAGTATGACCAGTGTAGCCACATCTCCTTGTGATGCTGGCCAGTATAGCCAAGTCTCCATTAAGATATGCAGATTCTTTGAAGCTTGGATTATTGTGGTCATGTATGTATATTTGGTGTGTGGCTACTTTTGGTAGAAAATATTGTTGCATTGCATTGATCTTTTTGTATTCTGGCTGATATATAATCTTTTTTTCCACCCATGTTTTGAGGTCTTAGAAAAAATTGTGCTAAGCTGACCATCCCTCATCCGAAGCTTTATTTCAACCCTCAACATCCGGTCTTTAGATGTCCATGTCACTAGACTAGGTTGGGGTGCACTGGCCACTTGAAGTGACTACGTATGTTTCCATTCACGTACGTCTCTTGCTAGAGGATTCTGCCCTTCACCACCCCATCTTTGTTGAGCTACATGCAAGGTGCTTGTCCAAGTTAGATCACTGTCTAAAAGAAACATGCGTGTATATAAAATATTCTACTTAGACCAATCAAGATGACATGTGAATATAGTCTTATTGACCCAAAGAATTAAGTTGTTATGACCTGAAAGTCTCAACTCTAGTTCCTAGTCTCTCAGAAATTAAGTGGATTAAGATCTTAACTAAGCTCCATTCTTCAAACTTTATTCCCAATTAGTTTAGGCATCAATATCATTAGGAAAAGAGGTATTGCAAATGCAATAGTTATTTACTTCAAAAAGAATTTCTATCTTGAACTTTTTATGTGATTTTTAGAGAACCTTTGCAAAATTTTATGGATTTTATAATTTTTGATTTTTATATGTTTTTTAAGAGTTAGTGAATTGAATTTATTTCAATGATTAACAAGGATTTTGTACATATTCATAAAGGATTTTATAAAAAAAATATATACAAGAATTATACAAGTTTTATAGAAAAAGAATTTCATTTACAAGTTTTATCTAAAAATTTTATAAAAGGATTTTATCTACAAGTTTTAAATACATTTTTTATACAAGGATTTTATATACACTAAAGAATTTAAGTTACATAAGTAAGAAATAATTACGATCTATACACACACGTGAATTTTACAAAAAGTATATACATTCCATAAATTATATCCTTGATGAGAAAATAATTTATAAAAATTTTTAAATTATTTTACAAAAGTCTACAAAACATTTTACAAATAATTTAACAAACATTTTTACAAACTATTTTACAAATTATTTTACAAACTTTTTACAAATCAATTTACAAACAAGTTTTTGAAAGAATTTTTATTTTCAAACATTTTACAAACATTTGTAAAATATAAATAATTTGATACAAAATAATTTACAAACATTTTACAAACAAGATGATTTTACAAATGCTTTACAATACATTTTTACACAAATAATTTACAAAGTTTTTTACAAGATTTTACATGAATTTTTACAAATATTTTACAATTGATCTACAAAATAATTTAGGAATCATTTTTACAAAACAATTTTAATTCCAAAATTTATATAAATATGGGTTTTTTTTCATATTATTAAAACACCATATAGTATGAGTTATGGTTTCTAAAGTATATATACAATATATATGACACCCCTATAGTTAGCTCGAACTATATCCTCATAGTAACCAAGAAGCGGCAATGGGAGACATAACCCATGCTAAGTATGGAAAAGTGAAAAGAATCCTTTGCTAGAATGACTCAAAGAATGAAATAAATGAATGAAATGAATAGAAGCCAATCACCCTCCTATATTTAAGATCAAATAATCCTAAGTATAGAAGACTGTACAAATGAGCAAAATCAAGGAAGAGAATGTACACGAAATCAATGACTCAACTTGTGCCCCCCCATACTTAGGGTAAAATGTCCCTAAGTATATAAAAGAATATCAACAATTGAAGGAAAAGAAAGAGAACAGAAGAAACTAAGACGAAAATAATCAAGATAAAAGGAATGATGTCACTCCCCCTATAGTTAGTGTAAAAGATCCCTAAGTATAGGAACAACATGATTAATGAAATGGAATGAAAACGGACAACCTGGTGTTTACACACCCTATACTTAAGATAAAGTACATCCTAAGTATAGAAACAACAATCCTAAACAAGATCTGGGGTGTAAAATAAAAAATAGAAGAAACAAAGAATAAATCAAGATGAAACACGTATATACAATGTAGATAATGTTGAGGTGCCTCTCAACAAGTGCGAGAATTTACACCCCTAGTTGGGCTCAAAGGCTAGGACAAAGTAGTGTCAAGGTTCAGGATGACATCTATAAGGCGAGCGTCATACTGTCATTATTGTCTTAGTGTGAGAACAACAACGAAGTCAACAATTTAAACGGTAACACCCAATTAAACAATTAGGTGTGTGTCTGCTATCGGGTAAATAGAGGAGAAAATAAAGTCAGGAACTAGTAGCACAAATGTAATCATCAGCTCAAGATTAAAATGGAGTATAAGGGTAGAGTCGAAAAAATCAAACGTGGAGAAAGAAGGATCAGTTAGGGAATCCTCCACGTCAATCACAATCTCAAAAGGGTATGGAAGGTCAAGATCAAGAGACTCACTAAGAATATTGATATCTGATGTCCATAATGGAGAGAAATAATTAACATCATCGAATATCTCAAAAACCGATTTCCTTACAAGGATCGTCAAGGAGAGATAACTTATACTCAACAGAAAAAGAAGACCAGGTCTCGTGATCCGACAGATCGGATGCACTCCCAAGAATTGAAACTGAGTATACAAAGCATGTTGCATCTCCCCGTAGATGACCCTCGGGAAGTAATGCAAACTCAACATTGAAGAACAAGGAATTAGGATCTAACTGGGAATCTACACCACTGTCGAGCACCCACTCCTCGCACCAAAGTGTCTCAACAACTGTGGACTGCCTCTGAACAATATGGAAGCAGGAAATAGTAATGGTCAACAACATGGAAGCTGTCGAAGTGTCTGAAACTGATCCTCGAGCTGCGGTAATGCTGGCAATCATTTGATCCTCAGGAAATGTATCCCTCTCATCAAACATGAGTGAAAAAGGCTCAACTACAGGACAATCTATATCTGACATATCAAAATGGTGTCCCTCAACTAGCTCTGGCTACTGAAATGGTCCAGAATGTCCATATTAATATGAGAAGTACCTCTGAGGAATGAACTCTGATTGGTCCAGACATGGAAAATGGAATGGCTGAAAGAAGAACTGACGAATCTCCGTTTCATCATCTTTATTCTATCATTTTGGCCTTAAAAACCTTAGTAAATGCGTATAAATACCCTTAATTTGTGCATTTTATCATTCATGCATCATTGTGTAAATAGTGTATAAAAAGCAGTTTTTAATGCCAAAATTATAGAAAAAAGAAAAGTAAAGTGAAAAAATAAAATATTGAAAATATTTTATGATCCTAAACCTCGAGACCTAGGCATCTTGATGACTAGGTAGACAAGGAATAAAGTAGGGGGGATAAGGGCCAAAATACAATAATAATTTATTTAATTCCTTTTTATTTATTTTTTGGGACCTATTTTTAGTTACACTTTTTATATCTCAAATAAAGAAACTTTGTACTTGAAAGTTGTAGATAATAAAATATAAAAAATACAAAATTTACTTCATAAAAAATAATGTACAGATAAAAAGTTATACTCAGAATAAGTTTTCAAAATCCAAACTTCCCAGACTCATATATCTCAAATAAAAATTCAAAATATATTAAATCACCTTTAATTGTATATAACTTTTAGTAAGCTGTTTAATGAAGGTGGTTTCATATTTTTTGGAGTTAAGGTGTGAAAGTTAGGTTTTGAACCCCATTGTATAACTATACTGATAAAATATTCATTTTTTTATTATTCATTATTTTTATAAATTTATTTATTTTTATAATTTTGTAAATATTATTTGTAATATATGTACATATGAAAACTAGAATAAAAACATCAAGAAAACATTAAAATAAAATACTTGTATAAAATACACAAGTAAATGCCTATAAGTATACCTATATAAATAATATATCTATTTATTTAATTATATACAATATATCAGAAAAATAAAATAAATATATATATTTAAGTCTATAAAAATGAGTTAAATTATATAAATCATAATCTAAATTAATAAAATCAAAAACTCAAAATAAAATGAAAGACCTAAATTCATAGATGAATATACCTATATGTAGCCCTTAAAAAGTAACTTGTAATTCTTGACTTCAAAAAAAAAATAAAAATCATCATAAAATTCTAAATAAAATATTAAATATTTTTTTATTTTATAACCTAAAATTGATAAATTCATTTACTATTTTTATTTAAATTTTCTAATATTTTTTTCGAGGGCTTTTCCTACTTGGTCCACGTGGACCAACCAGGTGCATTGGAGAGTTGATCGCGCGTCAACTCTCCGACCAGCCCCTGCGCCCTTCTGACACCTCAGTTTTTGCTCTTCTTCTCGGAATTTTAAGGCTGCCCTTTCACCAATCCTCCTATCTCCCTTATTGACTTTTTCTCCGCGGGGATCCACTTTACACGCCAACATCTCTCCTCGAGGATTGGATCAACGATTCACTCATTCTTCTTCGACCTTTGGAGCCACCAGACCTCTTGTACAAAACCACCCTCCAAGCTTCCCTCTCTCTTTTGAACCCCATTTTGACCTTGTTTGACGCCCTCTCCTTGTGCCCTGGACCGGAGAAGGTGACAGCTTCTCCTCCGGCCAGGTTGAGCATGGTGACGAGGCCTTGAGGGTCGATTCCACCCATCTCCGGCCAACCACCGTCGAGGTAATTCTTCCTTGGCTCTGTCCAAGTGAGGTCATGTTCTTCTTTTTATCTTCTTGCATTTCTAGTGTAGATATAACCCTAGACCATTCCCTGCATTTCCTTTCACATTTTGCGCCCGTTTTCCACCCTCGCTCGGACGAACCTCCATTTCGCGTCCCTCGCGCCATTCCTGCCTTATTCCTCCATCCGAAGGGTCGAGGCATTTTGCCATCGACCCTCTTAACCTCTTCTTGAAGGTATTGGAGAAATCACGTGCACCTGGAGCCACTTTTCCCCCCTCCGGAGGTACCTGGAGGTCCTCAATTCCGCCGCCCTCGTGGACATTCTATAGTGCCTCTCCGGTCGTTTTGAGGCTTCCAGATGATAGAAGACACCTGCAGGAACTCTCACGGTGATTTTGGAGCTTAATGAAGTGTTAGAGGAGAGAGATCGTGGGTGGGGAAGCTCGCCGTCGCCGGCCTTCTTCCTTGTTCTTCCCTATCGCCTCTCCGCCGTCGGATCAAGCAAGCCACTCAGGTCTTCAATAGCCGTCCGATCACGCTTTGCCTTCACCATCGGATTGTCCCAGCTGATCAAATCCCAACCATCGGCGCACGAACCAGTATCACACGATTTTAGCTTGACAAGTTGATAAGTGGGATAGCCCGTACCGTTGGATCGCGCTTGGCGTGGGTATGTTGCATAACTCGCCTCACAGTTTTTGTATTTAATATTTAGTACACAAAATTTCATCTGTAGTTGTATTTATTTTGTAATATTTGCATCCAGCCCCCTAAACTTTATTGCATTTGCTTTCTAGTCCGTGCCACATCACTTCACGTGACGTATCACGTGAGGTGATGATTTTATGACAGGGCCCTTGGGTAATTGCATATTTCGGTTTAATCCATAAAATTTTTTATTACGTTATATATTTTTGTAAAATTTGCAAAAGAGCCCCGGAAGTTTCTGTAATTGCATTTTGGCCCCCACTAACGTGGCACACATGTGTCTACATGTGAGTTTGGCATTTTTGTAGAGAGCCCCTTGTGGATCTCGAATTTTGTAATTGGTCGAGAAATTTGAAAAGTCAATTGTAACTTTTTGGTGAAATTGCACTTTGGTGTCTAGAACTTCTGTTATTTACATTTATGCCCTCATCAGTAGTTTAGTTTTTCTTTGTTTCTTGTATTTATTTCATATATCTACATTGCTTACGCATGATTGCATCTACATTCACACATAGATTTTATTTTTGCAATTAGAACTTTATATTATTTATAAAAAATAAAAAACACACTATTTTGTTCCTGTCGGCAATAGAAAATACATAAAAATTATAAAAACATTTTGAAAAATTATCAAAAAAATATTTTTTTGTGTATTTATGCATTTTAATCTTCAGAGCGACCTAAAAAATATAAAAGAAAACTCAAAAAAGTGAATAACCATTAAAACCTTTACAATAATATTAAAATTCTTAAAAAATCCCAAAAAAATACATTTTCTATTTCTTAATTTTCTTTATATTATTATTTTAAAAATTATTTCAGAGATTTTTTTATTCTATTTTATATTTTTTATCTCCATTTTAATTTTGGATATTTATTTTATCACTGTTTTAGCGTATTTTTGACTTGAAATATATATAAAAATTTGCAAAAATCCTCAAAAATCACAAAATAATAAAAAATTATTAAAAACAAAAAAATATTTTATTTTCATATTTTTGTACCTTTTTGTGAATTTTTATTTGAACCCTAGCTTGTAGTTTATATATATCCTATATATAGCTTATTATATATTTTAAAAGAAAATTTTTAAAAATATATAAATATAATAAGAAAATATAAAATCAAAAAATTAAAAATCAAAATATAAAAAATATAAAAAATAAATTTAAAATAAATTAAAATAAATTAAAAAAACCCCATTAAAAATATACAAATACTTTCATAATCATCTTTGTTCGTCATTACCCCGACCTAGCCGTTTGCTCCTTGTGTTCGTCCTCTACATACTTGCACCTATACACATCCTTGTTGTAGAGTTATAATTAATTTTAACTCTGCATCTGCTTTTCATTGCTTGATCATCTCTTGTGGATTAGTTGTTGTCTTAACCTGGATTTCTTAACAGTCACCTCGACGACTGTGTTCCCGCCTTATGTGGAACATAAGACCACTCAATTTTATGGATAAACAATAACTGAAATGATGTGGCCTCCTCCTCTGTCTCTTGGAATTCTGAAAGAGCTAGTATGCAAGAATCCTGAGCTATGAGGTACGAAGCTGACTCAAATTCTGACTAGAAGATCAATGGAAAATCCGTCAGTGTCTAGAGATGGAAACTCACGGTGATTGTCTCATCATCCATCGTCAGTGCTGTTGTAGTGTTCGTGTTCATTGTCTAGTGTGTGATCTCTGAATACTTTTGAAGTGCAGCATACCTATATAGTTCTGCATATTTCTTATGTGTTGTCTCGAATAAATCATCTCGTGAAAACTAGAAAGTTGAAGAAATATCAGAATTCTCTTCAAAGATAGTCTAAAGTGAATCAACATCGAGACTGTAGTGCGAACCACCATATGAGGCATCGACCAATGTCTGCTACTCTTTGATCATCCCCCTATGGAAGATCTGGATAAGCTCAGACTACGAGAATTCATGATCCAAAAATCTTCTTAAGAGGTCAAGAAACCTCAGCCACAAATCATGTAATGTCTCATGGGGGGTCTACGGTAAAATATATAATAATAGACCGCATCATATAAGTTCTACGATGGGGGTAAAATCTCTGTAAAAACAATGTCCGAAGGTCACCCCATGTAGCAAGCTTCCTCCCAAACTATCTGTGCCATCTCTTAGCTCTACCTTGAAGTGCGAAAGGGAAGGTCATCATCTTCAACTCCTCAGAAGTGATGTCTGTATATGCTCGGAAATCACAAAAATCTTCAAACTCGTAGAGATGAAAATAAGGCTCCTCGTGTAAATCCCCAGTAAGCTTATACAACAATTGAATGAACTCTAAATCCAGAATGAAGGGACTCAATGTAGAAACTGACTGTGCTCCTGAATCTGGATGCTCGCCAATATCTACTAATGAATGCACCAGCATTCAAGCGTAAAGGTCACCAAAATCTTGCATCTACTCAGTGTCATCTCCTAAACGATACACCATCATTCCATCATAAAATCTGTCCGGGTCTTGCATCTGCTTGATGTAATCTCCACGGGACTCAACTCCTAGCACAACATGCCCAGTACACGTAAGAACTGAAATGAGAGATAACAAAGAGGGCGGGGATGGAAGCGATAAAGAAAATGAAGAAATAGACAAGAGGTCGGGTGGAGTTCTAACCTTAAGATACTGTGGACGACGTTGATGGGGATGAAAAAATGGAGACGCAAGACCCGGTTGAAGCGAATATTGATCCATCACCATGACTCAAGAAAAATAAGACAAGAAGATAGGGAATGGTGGGAGGGAGTGATAAAGAAAGCAGATGGAAGACCATAAAGGAAACATAAGGTGACTGCTAATGACCTAAATAATAACACGTAACAAACTCAAGATCAATCACAAATAAACACAAAGCAAATCCCCATTTCTTCTACTCATCTCGGTGATGATCATAAAGGCTCAGTCTATAAAGCCTTGACCTTGGCCAAATCTCGGATCTTATATCATAAGATCTAGCTCGTTAAGAGGAGACCAATGGAATTTGTTTCATGTGAATCGGACTTTGTTTCGAATTGTTATGATTTTCAGAAGAAAGAGAAGTAAGGAGTCTTAAGATGTCATTAACCCTTAATAACCGTCATTAAGACTAATTAAACATGATTTTGAGGTCACTAATGACTATTAGCGAACACTAATGAGAGGCAACAAAAGTTAAGCGTAAATCGTGAAAGTTAAATTGTGATTAGTGAAAGTTAATCATGATTAGTGCTAATTAAGTGTCATTAGAGAATCTAGAATCTTCATAATAGTTCTAACTTAAGCCCTAAATTTGGATAAGCTCTGGCCAAAATCATGGGCCAAAACCATGGACTGCTAATTGCGGTTAAGGGTTAAACTATGGTTTACTAACTATGGTTAGCAGTTTTCTGAAGCCTATAAATAGACCTCCCATCCATTCATTCTCTATGATTTCCACTACCACCACTACCCCGAGGACTAGGGTCGAGAGGTCAGGAGGAGGAGAGGGAGGCAGAGAAGAGGCGCTAGCAAAGCGTTGTCGTGAGAACGAGGAGGAGGAAGACGTCAAGATCTTCTCATAGTTGGCTCCATAAGTAAGCTCTAACTTGAGCTAGGTTTTTACTACATCTTCCTTTTCATGCTAGGTTTTGTGTTATGGTTAGAGGAGGAATCTGAGCAAAGCCCGGCTTGGGTGCGGGCTGCTAGGCATTCAGTGAGCATACCTGTTCTTCATTTGACTCACTCACTCTTGACAAGAGATTTACCGATTGATCGATCGATTTCTCACTTGGGTTAATTATTTAATAAAGAATGTGTTGTTGTTCACCCAAAGAAAAAACCAATTGAATCAAACAAATTTTATTTAATCTAATTCAAAGAAATAAAAGATGAGTAGATTTTTGCTATTTATTAATTAATCTGGTATAGCTCCCAGGATCAAACATAAGGAGGCAACAATTATTAAATGAGGACGATTCGATTCAAAGAAAAATCAAAGAAATGAAAAGGAAAATGAAAGAAAACTACTCTTGGATTTTTTGTTAATTTTTATTTTTTAATTCTTTTATGAATTTTTAATTTATATAATTTTTATTTTTTTTATTTTCAAATTTTAATGAATTTTAATTTTACAAATTTTTATATTTTTATTTTTTCAAATAAGGAAATACAGAAAAGTGAAAATAAAGGAAACACCCTCTTTTTGTATTTTTTCAAATATGGTAAAAATATTTAAAGGGACTAAAATGCAAATAACAAGAGTCGGTTGGAAAAATTATTAAATACCCCCTAGCAGGAGTATTTTTGTAATAATGGAAACCGACCAGGGTGAATGTGCAACTAAACCAGGCCCGCATGTGTGAGGCGCATGCTGTTCTAGCTCAGTCGACTTTGCGTGGCTTGGGCCACGTGGAGGTGTGCGATGGTTCGGCAGATGGTCTGGGATTGTCTAAGCCTACAGGTTCGGGCTCATCATCGTGTATGAAATTGGGCCGTCAGATCGTGCCCAATTCGGGCTAATCTGACGGCATCTGTAGGTCGATGAACCACCACCTCCACCTACTCATGATGACAACAAGGTGGGACTACGATAAGAGCCCCTTTTCTCCTCCATCACCCTGAAGATGCTCCGAAGGTCGGCGAGGGTCGTCGAAGTGTCTGCGAGTTGAGATGACATCGGAGATGATCCATGAGCATCTGGAAGAAAGTGGCGAAGAAGATATGTCGGGAGTAAAGCTTCAGATCGGAGCACCTTCAAGGATTCCGACCATCTCACCTGCAAGTGTTAGCAAAAACCAATAGCCGAAGCATAACAATGTGGGTGCGTGCAACTGTGAACGAAATGAAGGGCTAAGTACTGAAGAAGGTGAAGCCCAAATGAGGTTCCTCTAACATGACCGGAGGAAAATGGGCCGAAGGGGAAGGTTGCGATGGGATGAGTAGCACAGATGAAAATACATCCCACGTGGATCAAGGATCAAGAGGGAAGGTCGCGAACACCTTGGTTTGAGAGATAGATATATATGCATTCAAGGGGAAATCCATGAAAACAAGAAAACAGATCAAAAACTTAAGTTACTTGAATCTTGCAGATGCTAGAGATGAAGTGTATGGCTTGGGTTGAAGATCGATCTGAGCCTCCAGTCATCGCTTGATCTCCTCGACCAGGGAGAAAGCTCAAACATTCATTGCTTGACGCCATAGCATGGCGTGCTTGCCATGGGTCAAACTATTAATATACCTCCATAATCGCACACGTCGACTCCTTCATCCATTCATGAAGAGGAGGAGCGGCTAGGGGATACTTTGTACAAGGGTTGACAACGGCCATTGACGGTGGTGAAGGGTTTTTGAAGGAGGGAATGGCGGAAGTTGTTGGAGGTTTCATGGTGGATTCAACCACCACGCATGGACGCCACGGTGGCTTCAGGTGGTTGTGGAGGTTGACGCGAGGGGAGGGAAGTTAGAGGGATGAGAGGGTGGTGGCTGTTGGTCGGAAGGGAACTGGAGGCAATTGGAATAAATTGAAGAAGAGGGACGGTTTGGACGAGGAGAATAACGGCTGGAGGTTAGGGATGAAGTGGGGACCGTTGGATCAGAGGATCCAACGGCTATGGTGAAAGTGCAGTTGAATGGATGAGATGCTCAGGAGGCGATCAGATGGTGGATGAGCAGATGGGTGGCTAGCCAAGAGCGAGCCACGTGGCCAAAACAGATTACACCATGTGGCCCAATAAAATAATTAAAAATCAGAAAAATTAGTATAAAAAGAAATAAAATAGTTAGATAATGATTAGAGAAAACTCAAAACATGAAAGTTGTAGATCTCGATGAGATCTACAACTTTCATGTAAAAGTCAAAGAGATCAGATGTCATTTATATAAAGATGAAAATTAAATACTAATAAATATCATATAAAATATTTTTCTTTGATTTTTCTTTTGCTTATTTTTTGGATTTTTATTTTATTTTATGTTATTTTATTTATATACAATACTATTCTAATTTTTATTTGATTTTTAATGAGAAATAAATACATAAAATACTACACCATAATAGGGTTATATTAATATATATTATTAGTGATAATTATTTATAAGACATAATTAAATAATTGATGTTATTTTGTCAATGAATCATGTGATTAACTTAAGTAGATAAATATGATGAATTAAGCAGATAAATCTGGGATTTATCACCCCATTGACACATTCAATCTGTCAAGAAATTGAAAGTTTTGGCGAGATAACCTATTGAGAGAGATATTGTCAAGAACGAAAGATTCAATTAGTATATCAAGGACACTGAAATTACCATAATTGAAGTATATTTTATGTAGGGACAACGCATCAAAAGAGACTTGTGCTAATAGACGGTAATAGAGGCGATGATCGAGTTATGCGCATGTGATCTAGGAGGGGTGGGATAGTTCGAGTAAATTAAATGGTAGGTGTGGTGCAAAGGTAGGAGGGGTAGGGATTAATTGGAGTTTAATGGGAGAAAATCATTGGTGGCATAGAAGTAATCGACTTGACTCGGGTTTGAAGACATGTGATTGGAGGTCAAGGCAGAAGAGGTGGGAAACTCATCCTTACAAGCATCAACAAGGAGGACTTTTGATGTATAGCCAAGAGGATGAGACCGAATACCATATCGGAACTTGATTTACTTGACAAAGGTAATGGGTTTTCTATTCAAGTTAAGAGGTCATGTTATCTCAGGTTTGAGAGTTTACATTCTCGCTAATCCTAAAGGGCTCCTTGATTTTTTAAACTTGTGTGACATCTTGATTCGGTTTGGATTCAACTACGTATTCATCACAATCTTGTCACATTCCTTGGCCTTAGTACCAGATCACTTATAATTTAAACTCACATTCATAGACATTATATCATCTTTTATATCAAAGCTAATGGCTTCATTTGATCGTGACCTTGTTTTCGCTAGAAATGGTCATCTCAGAATTATGGATGACCGTAGTAATTGTAAGGTCGAGTTCATGTCATCAAACACCATAGAGAACTAAATGCCTTGCATTCTTACAATAACGTGCTCGAGAATGTCCTTCGGGTTTTTCAATGTCTTATCACCTAGCTGAATAATTATCAGTATTGATTTAAATCATGTAGCATCAATTTTCTCAAGTACCAAAGAGGACAATAGATTGATCAAAAATTCATCTCACCCAAAAGAGTACGGTGAAAGTCATATGCTCGATTTAAAGAGATTGGTCTAGATCTTAGTTGAACATTTGGAGTAAGGTCCTTACATAAACATTATGTTTACACTTATCCTTCCAAGATTATTCAATTACAATTTTACCCTTACTTTTATTGTAATAATAATTTTACCCATTTCTTATTGCACTATTAATAGTTATACCCCTTGGGTCAGTAGTTTTCTTCCCCTCCTAACATAACTCAACTTGTAGGCAGGGGCATGATTTGAAAGAAAATAAAGGTATACAAGTGTAATTATATATTCTTATTCATCATTCTTCGTGATCTTTGTCTTCCTTCATATGTTCATCACCCCAATCCCTCTAGCATCCACCCTTCACCTTCGTCCCAAGCCATAGCTTTGTCACGCCACTACTCCTCTGACCCCAGGTTGCAGCCCCTTCCTCCTCCTCCTATGTGATATTAAGCAAAAATCGAGATAAAACTTTTCATCAACTCATGTTATAGAGATGATAATCGGAGACTTCTGCAGTGAGGAATCACAACCCCCTCCTTTACTTGTCTTTAGAGAGTTCTACAAAGAAAACCAAACCAAGCCCTTGATTTGTCAACAACCCCCCTCTCCGCAACAAACCACTCTCCCTCAATGCTACACCAACCTTGCTCACCTAGTGGACCACCACTAGCATATTCAACGTGACACTGCATCTTCTCGCGACAACTTCTGCCACATACTTCTCCACCATCGAACTAATCATTCACTAGTTGTGGCACGTGTCAACTAAGCTACAACTTCTCATTTTTAACCTGTTGCTCCCTTACCACTATGTAAAGTGCATCCTGTTGCCCTAGCAATGCTATCTCATGCAGAGCTTGTCAACACCTCCTTAAACCTAGCTCTAGGTAATAAGAAAATGTCACCCCCTTTACATTACTACTTACGTTGAAGGGCAATTAAACAGACTTCGGGTGAGGGATGGAGTCGAGGAGGAGGAACCAACTCAAAGGTATGAGTGCTATAAATTCATTTTTATTAAACTGTAGTTTGAATAAATCATCATTTTGTTTATTGTAGAAGTTAAAGTCACGGAAAGAGTATAACGAAAGGTAGTGGCATAAGTGTTATTGTAAAAAAGGTAGATGCACACGTGTAATTACATAATTTTAGAAGGACATATGTGTGAAAATCCCTATATAATATATTCAGTAGTTTGTCCAAACTTGCCTACGACCAATATTCTTCAAATCCAATATCCCAATGATAAGGATGCGTTGGTGGGAAAACCTTTGGTTTTATAGATATAAACACCATTTAAAAGAGTAATATATTTTGGTTGATGTTTAGAAGTAACAATGGAATAAGAGAGGACAGTTTACCTTTTAGATTTCGTTTAGTTTCAAGGAAATGACGAATAAGTTTTAGGAGAAAGAGGTATGGATAAAGTGTATATTTCCCTTTAGTGGACAATATGTAATTATGCTTGAAATAATATAGTTCGTCATTGTAAGTTATGGTCAATAGATTATTCCATTGCATTTTCACAACAGGATTGTATAATTTAAATAAATTAACGACTATACTTTGTCTATTACAATATTAAGATTATTTCATATCATCTTTAAATTGAACATCGTATAACTCTATCTTTAGTTTCTTCTCAAACACTTATTCTTTCTCCACCACTCTTCAAATCTAAATGAAATTTAAACTCTAGATTAAACTATAGCTCCATCTCTATTCTCAGTTCCCTCTCTAAATCTGTCTCCAATCCTGTCTCCCAATTAGAGTCTAACACATCTTAAATTTTAACACCTTCAAATTTACAATCTTGTTAGGTTTTTTTTCCTGTGAAAATTGATCAGTAACAAATATGCAAAAATCTATCAAGCGGATCCAATTCTAGGGGTATACTAGTAATTTCTAGTAACTCACCTATAACCCTAACACTAAATTTGTAATATGGTGCTTTGGAGTTAGCCTTCATTGTAAAGATTACCTTTCATGAAAGAAAAAGAAGAGAACCTAGTGTAAGCAATGGACGAAGGCACATTGTTGAACAAATTATGAATCCTTTTCTTGTGTGATTGCACATGTTTTTCTTGTTTGATTGTTTCTTTGCTTGTTTATGATTTATTAGATTCATTTCCAACAACTGATATGGAAGTTGTAATTTGGAGATCAACTTCTATACTGATGGTTGAAGAATTAAAGAAAAAATAAGTATGAGCCTATCGGATTGAACTTCACATTCTGAATATAAAATAAAAAACATTAAGTACTATAAAAATCTTTACATGTTAATTGAAAGGAAGGGACGTAGTGACATGAATGAAGGAGGGGAAGATCTAGTACCGAAAGACCTGCTATAAAGCTCAACCTTCCTCCATCAGTAGTCTCAACCAATGTGAATGAGACAACGTTGATCCATTTCACAACCCCAGAAAAGATATGTAAGAGTACATCCACATTAGATATAGTGTATTCGATAAAAAAGAATTTCAATTTAGAGATTAGCGAGAACGATATGATGATCGCACATCAAACAAATTTGAACAACATTATTAATTATTGAAGTCCTTGAGATTGAATTTGATGATGAGATAGAAGTGCTTTCTCATTTGTCTTGAACTTTATTAATGGTTGGAATGCGTTGATTGTAGCCATTAGCAATTCATTTGATTTTGCAAAACTAACGTTGAAATATGTTGTTGGCCTTCTTTCAATAAAAAGGCATGGAGATACCTCTATTTTATGCATTGTATTGACATAGAAGGAAGAGACATAAACAACAACAAGAACCCGAAGAATTTTAAAGGAAAATCATAGAAAGGGAGATAAAAATCTACAGATCCAAAGAACATGGTCTGCAAGAACTATAATAATAAAGGATAATTAATAAAGGATATTTACAAGCATGATTGTGAGCACCCAAGAAAATACAAACAAGATAACAATGAAGGTAAAAATGTTGTAAGTTTTATTGATGATGGGGATATAGATGCTCTAATGTGTATTGCATATGCTAGAAGTAAGTCTTTTATTGTAGACTAGGGCATCATTTAGTATCACCCCAAGAAAAAAAAAGCCCTTGAAGATCATGTGTAAAAGGATTTTAAAAATATATATTCGGGTGATGATGGGTGCTAAAACATTACTATAATGGGCGATACATACATCTCTCAACCAAGTTAGACCATTCAGAGATCGAAGATTGTTAGATAGAGTATGTAGGAATCTTATAGCAATCATGCATCTTTCTAAATGTGTTGTCGTGACATCATTTAACACATACTATTTGAAGATGTATAAGGAAAAAATAGTTCTGTCTCAAGGTACAAAGGAAGCCACTCAGCATTTCATTAGGATCTTATAATTGCTAAAACATAGCATTTTCTGGTTGTGATGTTAGCACATGACACTATAGCTTTGTCATACGAGTAAGAAAGGATTGAAGATCATATGGAGGAAAGGAAAAATTGGCATGTTATAGACTGTTAATTTTGGACTTTTGTGAAGATTACAATTTAAAGAGGCAGAAGAGAGTTAGTTTCATAAATGTTGCAAGAATGTGGAAGTTCGAAAAGTTGAAGTTGGTTCATACTGATATGTGGGGAGCATATCATGTGTCATCCTTTGACAAATCTCATTATTTTATTACCTTAATAGAGGATGATGATGATATTAGAAAATTGTGGATTTATTTCATTTAGCACAAATCTAATGTGTTTAGACCTTTAAGATGTGTAATGCTTTATTTGAACATAAGATAGGTTTAAGGACATTTAAGTTAAATAATGAGGAAGAATATTGTGAGGAGTTTGAATCCTATCGCATTAAGGATAGTACCACACTTGAAAATGGTCTCAAGGAAGCCTATGGAGATTGTTGTCATCGAATGTATGAATGGAACCTTCTGGAACATACAAGATATGACGGTCTACTTAAGTGAACCTTGTGTAATACATTAAACACTGCAATATATCCGATTACTCGAGGTATGTCCACTACGTTAGAAGGGGGACATACAAAAGAAGTGTGAACTAGAAAGGATGTAATTTTCTCTAGCTTAAGACTCTTTTGATGCATATAGAAGAAGATGATAGAGGAAAGCTGGATACAAAATTAAGGATGTTTATTTTACTAGTATGGTATATATTGTAGGATATTGAGAGCTTGAAGACAACTAGAAGCATATATTTTTCTTTTACCAAATTTGTATTATACAAGGATACATTGACATGAGACAAATGATACTGAAGAAATTAATTGTGTAAAGTTCAATAAAACTCTTGAACTCATCAAATTACGATCAAATAAAGAGAATGTATAACCGATCCTACAAATAATATATAAAATCCAGTGTCGACGATGTTCGATCGAGTGAAAAAGCCTACTACAAGGTATTAACCTTCTTGAATTATTTATTGGAAATGAGAAATCGTGAACTCAAATAGTTTGATGAAGTACTATAGGTTGAGACAAGGAAGCAACATGATCTTGCCATGAAGGATGAGGCAGACCTCCTCATGAGCATAAAATTTAGGATTTAGTACTATTACCTAAAGGAAAGAATGATGTACACTACAAGTTGGTGTACATGGTGAAAGAAGATAGAAATAGCATAATAAGGTACGTAGTTTGGCTAGTAACAAATGTCTTTCAATAGAAAGGAGTTGACTTCACAATGAATTTTGCACCCATTGTGAAGGCCTCAATCTTCAGAATACTTTTTAGCATTGTTGCAATTGAGACTTACATCAAAAGCAATTTATGTCAAAACAACATTCTCCCATAGAGATCTTGAGGAATATATTTATATGCAATAATTGTTGGAGTATGTTGTTACTCAAAAGGATGACATTGTACACAAGCTGAGGAAAATCTTTTATGGCTTCAAGTATGAACCTAGGAAAGGGCTAGGAAGTTTAATGACTTCATTACAAATACCAAATTCTGCATATGTCATGAAGATAATTGCTGCCACTTCGAAAGCCTAATTACATCTTTCATCTATCTATTATTATATGTAGATGGCAAGCTTGTTTCATTCTCTAGTAAGGAAAAAATATCAAACCTAAAGGTAATATTGTCCAAAGATTTTGATATGAATGACTTGGATACTAACATTGGAAGACAAATTAGTAGAGACAAGGTGAACAAGAAGATGAGGTTTCACAGTCAGAATACATCTAGAAGGTACTGGAAATAGTCCATATGGAAAACAAAAATCCTACCTATATACCCTTACAGAATCGCTTTAGATGTTTCAAAGGGCAAGAAACTACTACGAAAGAGGAACATGTATACATATCTAAAGCTACTTACCAACCTAATGTTGATAATTTGATGTATCTAATGGTTTGAATGAGATTGCACATATACCATACAGTTAGGATTATAAGTAGAAACATGGCTAACAACTAATGTTTGAAGGGAAATAATATGGTTGAAGGATATGGTGAAATAAATGAATAAAGACACAATAGGTTGTCAACTCCTCAGTAACTGCCACAATGCAATTCATCTTACAAAGAATCATATCTTCTATTCAGGGACTACCATTCGGGTGTAAAATATCATTTCATTTGGACACACGCAAAAGATGATCAGTTTGACTTGAAGAAGGTCCACATATTAGAAGATCCAACAGACATATTCACCAAGTATGATATTGTGGAGAATGAAAGGCATGCTCATCTTATATTGATTTTCAAGCATAGAAGACAAGGATAAGGTCATACTCTCACCATGTACAATGATCAAAGCATGGATTTAATATGTAACCTCAATTCCACATCAACCTTTAAGTACAAGATAATTTGGTATTCTCTTGTGAAGACACATTAAAGACTAACTGGAGATGTATATGCATAACTTAATCTTCCAATGCAAATTTCCTATGTGTTAGTAATTCCACTCAGCCTTCATTGTCAGAGTCTAAAAAGTGCCATTGGTAATTGTTGATGTGCACCTGGTTTGCTACGACTAACAAGCTAGCCACGTAATTACTTCAACGACAAAGCATAAAATCAAACAACAATAAACCCACAATGACTAAGCGATCAAAATACGTGGGAGTCAAAATTTATTATAACTCTATATAAATGTGTATAGGTGTAAGCAGATAGAGTGTCGAACATTGGGATGCAAGGGAGGGTAGTGAATTACTACTAATTATTGCTAATATAATATCTTTTTGGAATTTTTAATTTTACTATTTTATGTGGGTTTTAATAATATTTAATTTTTATGGATTTTTAATTGTTTTATTTATTATATTTTTGTATCTTAATTTTATATTCTATTTTCTTTTTTTAAAATTTTTAAATTCTTTTTTTATTTTTAAAATAAGATAATTAAATATATAATAATAGATATTATACCTTATATAAGTATTATATAATATATAATAAAGTTTTTTGTATCTTAAATAAGTCAAAATAAATGAAATAAATATTTTTGTATTTTTTATATTTTTATAGATTTGGTAATTTATATGTATTTTTTCTAATTTTTATGGAATTTTTAAGTGCAAAATATATCAAAATAGGGAATATGTTAATTATCCAAACTTATATAAGCTTTAATAAATATTTATAAGTCTAAATTAACACAAAACTATTTTTAATATGTAATACATACAATAAAGAAAATTCAGAAGTAGAAAGATATATTTTTGAATTTTTCTTGAATTTATGCTTATTTTTAAAAGATTTTTGGAGTTTTGTGATTTTTATGTTTTATATTTTGTATTTTTTGTGGTTTTTTAATATATGGTGGAATGTAGTATAATATATACAATATTTTTTTAGATTTATTGGTTCTATATTTTAATTTTTATGTTTTTTTAGTAGCTAGATAAGGAAAATAGACATTTTTTATATTTTCAAAAATAAGAAAATAGGTTAAGATGCTAAATAAAATCTATATGTTATGTATCATGGTTCCGGGCATCTATCCTATTTTCCCACTATTTTTAGCATGAAGAAAACATTTAGTATGAGCAATATTCGCAAAATTAAATACTCAACTGGCATGGACATATTTGCAACTAAAACTTCATTTCATAACAAGTCTAGAGAGTTTAGGATGAAATATGCAAAAAACCCAAAAGCACCTCATGTGGGGGTACACATGTGAGGTGAGCTAAACATAGACCAATTTGTAAATACAAGGAAGTTTGAGGTCCAAATTGCAATATATCCTAACTATTTTACACTTAATATTTAATTTATAGGACAAACACATAAATACAAAATGATAGAGGGTACATGCGAAATATGCCCAGGGGGGTCTCATGACTTACGCATGGCTCTAGATCCGACGGTGCCGAGGCTCCCACATGGCTTCACTAATCCAATGATCAAGGAAGGGAAACCGTTCGCTTTAATTAGGCGATAAAAATATTTCAGATGTGCTCTTGTTCCAATGATGTTGAGGCCCCCTCCATGAACATGGAAGAACTCTTCTTCCCCGAGCTATGATCAATGATTACTCATCCTTCCATTTGTCTCTCTCGATGTTGATCGACCATAATGTAGCTGGTGGTCCTCCGCATCTGCAGGGATGCTCAGATGTGTCCATACCTCGTCAGAGGAGGCCTGGAGGTCAGGTCTTCGTCTGGCCACCTAAGAGTCAATCTTCGATTCGATTCGATCTCCAAGTAGCTGCTCTGGAGCTTCAACCTACACATAACAATTTAGGTCTTGAGAGCGATGCTCTCAATCTAATTTGAAGCTGAAATGGCATGGGAAATGTTGTGGATGATGTGTCTCTGATGAGCAACAGAGGTGGAGACTTGATTGACTGATTTGTTCAAGATCATGTTGATTTGTGCGTAGGAAATTGATGTAGAAGTGATGGGGAAGGAGATAAAGGACTCCAGAGGTCGCAACAAGGGTGAATCATGGTGAAACAATGGCTAGATCTCCAAGTTTCAGCGAACTACAAATTCAAAATCTAATGCAAAATCAAAGGAAATGACTAGAATAAAGTGCAAGGATACACTAGAAATGAAAGGACAAAAATAAATGTTACCTAACTATGCCTCAACAGTCTTGGAATGACATGAAACCATCATCACTAGAGTTAAGCTCCAAGTGATGGGGACCTTGCGTCGGTTGCCTTCTCCATGCCTCCAATCAAGGAGGTGACTCCTCCTGTCACTAGGGCACACTCTTTAGAACAGATCCGAGGGGTAACAATGCTTAAGGTGGATCAAAAATTGGAAGGAATGTGGAGGTGGATTTTTGTAGACATGGCTAGGGGCTCTTTTGGAATTGGAATTGTGTGCATACTGATGGAAGCTATAGGCATGGAGAGGTAGAGGGAGATGATGCGTTCAAAATTGATGAAGAAATTGAAATTGGGAGAAAGTAAGAGGTTCAATGGTTCTAACGAGTGAAGTGGGTATAGGACGTGCGCGGAGCTGTTGACCGGGTGGGTCAACATTCCTCGAACGCCTACATGTCCACCTTAACTTATGTCAGGACAAAAAAGAAATTAAACAAATTAAAATTAAATAGATTTTATTCACAAATATTCAAAACAAGAAAAATTTTATTATAGTATTAACTATTTTGTTGTGATTTTTATTTATTTTTACAACCTTATTTATTAAGTGTTAATATTTACATGTTTATATATAGGTATATATACCTATGTTTTTTGTATTATATTTTTTGTGTTTTATATACATAACATTATATTTAAACATTTTATATATTTACAACATTATTTAATATGTATTTACAAATATTTATATAATTTTTTATTTGTATCTATAAATTATTTTTGTGAAATTTATGGGTTTTTATTTAATGAAAAATAGAACAAACGTGAATGTGTTTCTTCAACCCACAATTCTCCAAATAAAAAATTAATAATCCAGCAGAAATAAATCAAGAATGCTAGTGCTATTACTTTACCTGTATAGCCAATCAGGATATAACTTAGGGATGTAATATTACCTAAGGTCTATTTAATTAAGGCTAATTAATAAAGAAAACATTTTCTTTTCTTTTTCTCCTTTTAAATGTCTTTTTTAATTTTTTTATATATTTTTAATATTTTATTTTTCTTATAATTTCTAAATTTTAATTTTTAATGGTTTTAAATTTTGCGAATTTTTATCTTTTTAATTTTTAAAAGAAAATAATAAAGCAAAAGTGTAAATAAAGTAAACAAATGCTCTTTTTAGAATTTTCAAAAATAGTAAAAATAACCAAAAAATCAAAATATTTTTTAAATTTTTATATTTAAGGCTTTTAATGAAAAAAATTAAAACAAAACACAATATAATTTTAAACTATATTTTGGATTTTGTAAATATAAAATAAAAAGTAAAAATAAAGTCAAAACAGAACATAGTTTTTAAATATTTAATTCAAGCCTAATTTCTGATTTTTAGTGAATTTATATGCTTTTTCATAGTTTTTCTTTTTTTTTATTTTTAGGACTTTTTGACTGAAGTTTCAAACAAAATTTATACAGGTTATAAAACTATATAAAAGACACCATAATTATTTTTTTTTATAATTTTTTAAATATATTTTGAATTTTTACGAAATTTTGAAATGTAAACAGAGCAAATAATGATGTTTTAAAATTTTTAAAATATTAAATACAATTATTTTTTGAAATAAAAATTATTAGTGACAAAACAAACAAACAAGAAGTTAATCTAATTTTTAGTGATTTTAATGAAATAGTTAGCTATTTATTAGAAGTAATTAAAGATAAAACAATTAATCATCAAACTTCGGACTGAATTGCAATTATTTATGGTTTTGGAATTATATTAATAAAAAATATAAAATTTGCAGGTTAAATATGCAAAAACACTAGAAGTTCATATGCAGACGCACACGAATCCATAATTGGAGGATCTAAATGAAATTATTTTCACTTGCAGGAGCAAATAATAACACCAAAAAATAATGAATTTATTGCAAATATTCCAAAAGGTACATGCTACCGTACGTGGATATGTATAAACATTATTGAAAAGTAGATAATGAAAACAACCAAAACATATGTGCAATTAGTCCAATAATCTCAAGCAGAAACATGTTCTATTTGGATTTATTTACAAAATGAAAATAACTGCAGGGAAAGAAGCAAAATCACCAAGGAGGCGTGCGTTGCATGTGCTGATCGGAAGGCTCTGATTGAGCGATGAAGATCTGATCGAGCAACTACAATTTGGGGGCTGAATCTATGTATATGATTGGATGTCGAAGTGGACGTTCTTGATCGTACGTCAGTCGAGCTATCTGGAAGAACTGGCTTAAAGGTCTTGGCTGATGGATTTCGATTTGGTCACACGCCTCCGATTCGCATCCTATCTGCTCCTTGATGGCTTCATAAGATCCATGATGATCCTCTGCGTCACTTGGAGATGAGAACAAGGTCCGGGTCCTGTTGATCAGGAACTTGGAGCTTGAGGTATGAAATGCGTTCAAGTTAAACTCCAGATGTCACATGTAGCTCTAGATGAGGTACCCAACAGCTGCAAATTATTGCTCGGTCAGAGGCGGTGCTGCGGCAACTGTTATTTGGCTAAAACAAAGAAGAATGGAGGGGAATGGACTGATCTCTGACGAGGTAGATGGAATGATATTGGATTCACATATCCGTGATGGATCTGGTTGATCAGAGTGCGTGATTAACACAAAGAGGACCTCTGATCTAGCATAGTGGAGGCTGGTCGGAAGCTAATGATCTAATATCAAAATCAAATCAAAATTGCTAAAATCAAATGCTAAAATACTATAAATCTCATCTATTTTAACCTACGGTGAAATTGAACGGTTATCTCCTCGATCCGATGGTGGAAGGCTGGAGAAGCTAAGCTCGTCGGAGGAAGTCCATGATAGAAAATTTTGCTTAAGTGACCCTCCATCTTCCTAAAATTACAGATAAGTCATTGTTGTAATATTTACATGTTTACCCTTTCACTTTTATGTAAGTGCATTTTAGTCCCTATGAGGACCAGTTTGTAATGTTTTATTAAGTTTTATTATAATTTTATTGCCATTATGCCCTTGCATTGTATCTTGAATAACTTCTAAACCTTTGATCCAAATTGAATGAAATCAATGTCATTTTTAAGCTTGTTTCAAGCTCTTTAAATTGGTGTATTCCAATTGCTGAGTTGATCTATCTTTCATGCATTAAGTTTCAGAGTACATAAATTGTCTTTTCACCCTTGAAAATAAATTGAAAATTGATCTTTTAATTAATTATTGACTTATTAAATGCCTTAATTTACTCCACATTATTAAAAATCTAATTAGGATTATGAATTAAATCATTGATCATTAATTTCCTGATTAGATTATTAATAGAGGAATTGCATATTCATAGCATAAGAGGAGAGTAAGGAATTATCCATTTCATTGATTAGATAATTAATCAATTGGAACTTGATAGGTGTATTATTGATTTCATTGATTGCTAAATTAATTAATCAATTATTTATTATTTAATTAGGATCATTATTATGTGATTATGCTTTTTTATTTTGCATAAGCATCATTATTGTTTATGAAATAAACTATGCATAAAAACCTTGTAAAAAAGCATGCATTGCATTGAGCATTGTTGCTTAACCTAGATAACTATTAAATTACTGAATTATATATTTAACATCTAGAGTAAGTTAGCTAATTGGTCGTGTCCTTGTTTTTGACCCTGGACTTGCCCGGGTTAAATTAAAGTTGAATCCTCTTCGTAGAGATTTTTCGATTCGGTTCTGCTTGAGTGTTGATTGGTAGTATTATAATGAATAATTATTATTATTGCCAATATTCTTTCATCAGTGATCTCTGTGGCTTTTGGATCAGTGATCATGTCCATTGTGACGTTATCATTGCAGGAGCGGAACGTAATCTTCCCAAACCCATAATTAACTATTGCTTCAGATGTTCGAAGGAATTGCCAACCAAGAATAATCGGGGTCTAGAGTAACGGTGCATGAGAATCCACGTTCACGGTAATAAAATCCACTAGTAGTTTCATGTCCTTCACTATTATGATAACCTCCTCCAATAAACATCTGGGCTGCTTAATGGATCGATCAGTAAACTACAGGATAATGATATGGGTTTAAGCGTACCAAATCTGAATTCTTCACGCAATGAGGAGGATATAAGGTTAATGAAGGAACCACTATCAATCAAATTTTGCTCGAATATTTAATCAAATTTCTCACATCTGATTAAAGGCGCTCCCTTATCTTTCTTCTTTATTAGGAGGTCACTAATCACATTAAATATAGCCATGGTCAGGATGTGCTCCTCTAATATGTTGCGTCTATTTTTACAGGGTTGATGCTTTGATGTACATGACTCTTTCAGCCCTTTCTTCACAGAAGGTATGTATTTCATGTCTTTCAACAATGGCATCTCAAGAAAGACATTCTGTATTATCTCCATGATGGCGGGATTAGACAATGAATTTTCCAATTTTCTAATTTTTTGAATTTTTTTCATTCCATCAGGAAAATGAATATTTACACACTAGAAAGAACTGCTCTTATTTACAACTGAAACATCTTGTACAATTGGATGACTAGAAGGGATACAATCATCCAATACATGTGGAGAAATAAAAATTATGAAACTCAGTTTCGTCGATCGACATGGGATCGCCCGCTGATGCGGCTTTCTCCTTTGCTTGCCCGACTTGGCCTTGGATTTTATTCTAGTTTTGGTTCTTTTATTTGTCTTCATGTTTTGTATTTTGGTATGATCTGGTAAGGCTCCTCCTTCTTCGTCACTCTACCCTGCTGTTGGATCGGTTGATGTAGAAAATGGTGATACACTAGTAAAGCTTTATTCTTCTCCTTGGCTGTGGCAGATGATAACAAGATCCTACCCTTCTGAGAATGTCATATAAAATAATAGAATCATTTGTACCTAGCTCATCAGGATTGGGGGACACATCACAAACTACCTGCTCTTTGCGCTTGAAATTATTTGGGTTTGCCTCAACCAATGCTGGTGTTATTGTCTTAGTGGCGGTGAGCTCGTCGATTTTCTGGCTCCTCTCTATTAAGCTCTTCACCAACTGAGCCAAACAATCTAAGGATAAGTTGATGAGAATGACTTCTAAGGATTCAACATGCTGGCTGCGTTGAGACTGATAGTGATGCTGTGGAGGTTGCGCCTAATTCTTCTGTGGAAAATACTGAGGATGATGATGTTGATAGTAGTGAGGAGGAGGGGGATACTGGTTCTGATAAGAAGCATCCAAGTAGCGTTGATATGGCTGTTGCGGTTGATATTCCTGTCTCCAAGTGTGAGCTTGTGGTGGAGATTGATGTGACTGAGGCTGACTCTGGACAAACTTCGATACAACTGATTGGCATTGGACTAACCTTGCTGATGTCTGCCAGGATGGGTCAGTTGTTGTTCATTAATCCAAACATCATTCACCTCCTGAATTTGGGGTGGAGGTAAGAACAATGACCTGACAAAAGATTGGAGCTTAGGGTGGTACATAATCATCTGCTGCTACGATTGTGGTGATGGTGGTGCCTGATCACGTACCTTCATATAATACACGTACTGGACAGATGATAGTTGTCTTGGACTCTACGATGGTGTTGGTTCTTTCGGCTTGGTAGGAGTTGTGGCTGATAAGCTCATCGACTAGAAAGTAATAATCATGCTTCCCAAGAGCTCCAGATGCTTGGTGATCTGGTCGAGTTTGTCCAGGTTCTTGGTTTTTTGTTCGATCATAGCTAATTTTCCAGGTTTTATGATCGTTTTTTGATAACGTCCACTTTGGATAGGTGGCTCCCAATGATTCTAAGATTGGAGCTCTCATCCCTGTCCTCATCATGTAATGCCACCATGTTGATGGTCTTGTGGTGGATCTGGGCTACTTCTGATTTACACAAGATGAAGATAAGGCAACCTCTCCTTTGGCCATTTCCTTAAAAATCTACCATACAACATCTTCATCTTTGTTAAAGTGAGAGCCACCGCATGCGGCATCGATCATCCTCTGTCTTTCTTGAGTTAGGCCCCCAAAGAAGTGTTGGACAAGGCTGGTCCTTTGGATGCTATGGTGGGGTACTTCTCTTGTAAGTCCTTCACTCTCACCCGGGATTCTTGAATGGACTCGTGGGGTCATTGGGAGAAATTCAAGATGCGTGCACGCATCTAGTTCAACCAACTCAGGAGATAGAATTTGTATAGGAACTCTAACTTGAGTTCCTACCAGGTTGTCATTACCTTTCCCAAATGATTGATCTAATATAGAGCCTTGTTCTGAAGGCTAAAGGGAAAGGTAGTCATCTTGACTATAGCTAATGGGATGTCAGGGTAGTGAGTAGTGCCACAGATGCGTCCAAACTGCTGTAGAAGGATGTATGGTTCCTCACTAGTGTCGTAGAATGATGGAAGAAGAGATAAGTGCTACAGTTTCAACTCAAAATGTTCGTGGATTGGTAGATTATGGATCCACTCTATCATCTGGACAATGCCAGGATTGTAAGTTTCTTTCAAAGTGGGCTTAGGAGCCTCTCTTCTTTCCTCTTCTTCAATTCCACGAGTCCATCTGCCTGTGCTTCTCCTCCTCCTCCTCCTTTATTTTCTCTATCTCTCCTCAGTTCTAATAACATCTCCAGGAAGGTGGCCTGAGCTTTGGTCTATGCAGTCAGCCATGTCTGGATCGCTTGTATGGAGGCGGGCATTTGAGCATTAACTTCATTCTTCTCTACCTGGTGTGCCTTCTCTTTGGGAGCCATCTTTGAATCAGACTCAGAGGAAATCAAGCCATGATCGATCTATGGATCTACATGATGAAATGAATCTCGACCATGTTGAAAAATTGTGCACCAAATGTAGAGAAATGTTTGGAATTAGGGTCAATTCCGAACATTATTGGATTGGGTAGTGTGTATGGAGACAGATCATTCTCCATCTACAAAGGAGGAACGTCGGGTCAAAAGTGATCCTAATTTATTTGAGATAAAGAAGACGGGGAGTCTTGAGAGTGGCTCACAAAGTCCAAACCCGTCTCTCTAGAATCGCCCTAAATTATTATAGATGTCGGAGTCGTGGAATCCATGTTGTCTATGGAGTCTAGACTAAGACATCCAACACCAAACATCTTGAGAAACAAAAGGAGTAGAAATGATGAATAATGAGCACAGATATTTACAAGAAATAAAATGAAGAGAAAAATGAGAAAAGGGCTCAAATGAGCGAAGTAAAAGGGTATGAAACAAATAAGCGAAAATAAAAGGCGCAAGTATATGGGACCAAGATCTTTGACCTAACTAGATCCAAAACAAACACCAATGCAATAGGATTCCCCAACTCAACACAAGTGAAGTTATGAAAGTTCAACTATTTATCTTATCAATTTTTATTGGTTGTTTCAAGCAATCTTATCAAGCTTAGTCCTTAGCACTACACCTATAGATGAGTACTACTAGACAAGCATTTTGCACTTCCCACTGCCTTTATAAGCAGTAGTCTACACTTTTAGAAAGACATTGATATCAGATCTAGGACCGCTATTTAACCAAAGAAATAGAGACATGAAGCCGATGTAGTGAATCAAATACTTTCCCCTTACGAATACTCGAATGTGGAATGATGAGATAGGGACTTGTCGTCGCAGATCCTCTATGCTTAAGTAATTCATACTAAGTTTGCGAGCAAACCTAGCCCTACTCATCCATGTACCGATAGAAGCATTATTACTTCATAGACCCATGCAATAATCAAGCAACCACAAACTGGGATTTGGGCTCTAATCCTTAGGGGTCGTGCCTTACTCGATTTGGAATGCACTGAAGACAATGCAAGCTTTACGAACTCAAGACATTGAAGTCCATTTAGATTTTAATTATGGTCAAAGTTTATTTAGCAGTCCCCTTATTTAATTTTTTGAGATTTCATTTTTTTGGTTTTTTTTAAATAATAATCACCTATTGAATTTTTTGATTCTCAAATTAGTTAAGTTCAAGAAAATAGGGGGAGAAGTCGGAAAACCGATGTGCGTATATTTATGAATGCATGTAGAGTTAAAAATGTGTACCTTTCTCCAACACTCTACATGCAAAGTGATCCGTACATAAACTTAAAACTAATCTATATGTACATGTAGGATGAAATCGCTCTAGAAACAGGAATTGCTATTAGCATGAAGAACCAATATTGTTTAAGTCTAAGCGTAGAACTATAGGTACATGCAGAAAATTAGGCTTTGGACCTAGCTTACCAAACAAGCTTCCTAATTATTTAAGGGCTCAATCAGCGAATACATAAAATATAAATGAAAAACACAAAACACTAAAAATAAATAGAAAAAACGAAGAAGGCGATGAAAACATGTAAAAATCGTGCGAGACCCATGTGAACATACACTTGGTAAAAGGCTCGAGAAGTCGAAGTATCCAGAGTGTCAATTATTATTACAATAAAAGAGAGTCACACTCTCACAAATAAAATAAAAATCTGTACTTAGAACTAAACTACACATCTCATGTCCACCTTCCTGTTCTCTCCCATTGACTTGATCAGAAAAGCCAACCTCCACATTCCTCGAGTGCCTCGATCCTCCTAAGAAGTTCACCCTCGATCAGTGGGCCCTCACATAAAATTCAAATGAGAGATGTCTTGGAATAATTCATAAAATATAGATACAAAGAAATAAAGCAAAAAAAGAGATAATATAGCTATGGAACAAAAAGAAACAATCTATACTCTGTTGATCCATGACAACGGTACCATTTCATGACTGAGAGAATCGGTCTACTGGCCTAACAAGCTAGGCCAATAATTGTTGTGATGATCAATCTCGAAATCGATCAACAATTAACCTACAATTAATGATAAATCAACTAAGTGTGAATGTGAGTTAAAATTTATTATAACTTAGATAAAGATGTGTGTACGTCTAAGTAATCTGAGTGTCGAACACTGAAGAAAACGATGTAGGCTAATTATTAATTATTACTAATTAATAATAACATACATATTATTTTTTTCTTATTTTTATGTAGGTTTTTAATTATATTTATATTTAGTGGATTTTTAAATATTATATATTTTTAATTTTTAAATTTGTATTTTGTATTTTGTATTTATAAAATTTTGTAAATTTTAAGTTTCTTTTTTTAAAATAAGATAGAGTATTTTTTTATATAATAGGGTAAAATGGGGCTGTCCTTAGGAGAAGCTAACTTGTATCCCCCACCAAATTTTTCCTATTTTTTATTTTTTTTGGAAAAATACCTCTATGGATTTTCATCAATATCTCCCTATATTATGCCATTCAGGTTTTGTGTGAAATAGAGACTCCTACGGCCTCCATCTAGATGGCGTTGATTTCAACAACTTTGTGACTATTAAAAAGTGATTATCAGGATGGAGGTTGTAGGAGTCTCTATTTCACATGAAACTTGAATGACAGAGTATAAGGATATAGTGATAAAAATCCACAGAAGTAATTTTCAAAAAAATAAAAAATATGAGAAAAATGAAGCAACAAGAGCCAAGTTAGATCTCCTGGGGCAGCCTGCTTTTAACCTATATAATAATATCGACATTATAGATAATATAGGTAATATATAGTGTATATTGAAAATATAAGTTATTATAATTTAAATATATCAATCTTACTCAAATACAAAAATAAAATGTTTTTGTGAATTATATATATTTCTCTTTTTTTGGTAATTTTTCTATATTTTTTTTCTAATTTTTAGATATTTTTAAAATGATAAAAATATGTAAAAAGTGCACACAATAATTATAGGAGATTATTTTAGGTTTAGTAAATATAAACAAGTAAAAAATCAACCTAAAAACTATTTTTAGTATATAATATATAATATAAAAAATAAAAGATGTATTTTTGGATTTTTAAAGAATTTTTGCTAATTTTTTAATGATTTTTATATTTTATATTTTGTACTTTTAGAGATTTTTCGATCTATGATAAAATATGATACATTATAACTAATATATTTTTAAGGATTTTTGGAATTGTTTTTCTAATTTTCATCGATTTTTATATTTAAACATGGAGAAAATGCATGTTTTATATTTTTACAAAATATTAAAATTAGTTAAAATGCCAAAATAAAAACTAGGCGTTGACAAGCATCATATCAAATACTTATACTAATTTCCTATAACTTTTCAGAGCAATGAAATTATTTAAAATGGTTAATATAAACAAAAATAAGATGGTCCAGTAATTATTGTCTATTTGCAATTTAAGCAAACATGAACTTCATTTAGTAACAAATCTAGTAACAATAAGGGTATACATGCAAGTTACACGACACCTCACGTGGCACAACATGTGAGGTACAAGGATCTACATGTAAAATTGCACAAGATCGAGTCCTATTTGCAAAATTTACTTAATAATTCACACTACATATTATATTTATAGTCCGATATTATAAATACAAAATATGCGAGGGCATAAAATGTAATATACCCAGGGCTACACGAGGATGGCGTGTGGCTTCTGATCGGAAGGATGGAATAGTCCTACGTGGCTTCAGTTAGAATTGGGCGATGGAGGAAGGGCACTGGTTTGCTCAAAATTAAGGGCTCATATTAGATCTGGGCACATGCTTAGATCTGACGGTTTTGGAGATCCTTGGAAGAACATGGAAGAATAAGTCTTACCTGAAATTTGATCATCAAATACTCCCTCCTTTGGTAGCCTTCGGTGCTAGTGATCAACCCAAAACACTCTTGGAACGATACCACACCTGTTGGAGGTCTTCAAAATGTCGAAGCCTCATCGGAGGAGGCCTATAGTGGCATTCTTGCTCCAGCACCAGGGACTGAACTCCTAAGCTTGGTTCATGCTCTAAGTAGCTTAGCTGGGGTCCTTTCTTGCGCAAAATGGTTTATTGGCTCGAGGGCCATGCCCTTGACCCTACAATGAAGTTGTATGCAAGAGGGGGAGGTGAACGAAGAGATCTATGACGATGGGGGGGGGGGGGGTGGAGGAGATCGATAGCTCGGTCTGAGAAAGATCGAGGTGATATGAGCAAGGGGAGTTGATGGAGAAGCAGTTAGGAAGGTGTAGGAGGTGTTAGGTGGTCAAAACAAGGGTCAATGCTTGGGGGAAAGAATGGTCGGAGCCTAGTGCTTCGGCGAACTAAGAATCAACTAATCTATGCTAAAGCAAAGTAAATTAAACTAAAAAATACTTAAACTAAACTAAGAATGAAAAGCTCAAGATAAATAATCGAAATCTATGCTTCAATAGGAGGTGCACCTGGAAGATGGGGACCTTCATCGAAGGTGGTCAAACAAGGTAGATCTGTACTTTGACTTCCCTTCTCCATGTTGACAGAGCTTGAGGGATACTTTCTGTCACCAAGGGTACGCTTCAAGACAACTCTTTGGAGAGGATTAAAAAACAAAAGGTAGGTGTAGGGTCTTATCTATAAACATGATGATCGATGACTTTGGGGGTGGAGGTTGCTTGTTGATGGAGAAGGGTTGTTGAGGGCTAGATGTTGGGCGTAGATGAGGGTGATGGAGGCTGCAATATGGGAGGAACTACAAGAAGAAGGGAGCATGAAGGATGCCATAGAAAATGGAGAAAGCAGAGTTCTTTCATGTTATGACAGAGTCAGAAAGAGGGTATGATAGTTGACCAAGAGTCAACTATGAAGGCTCTTGATTGGTCTACGTGTATCAACCCAGGACAAAATAGGAATTAAATTACTTATTAATTCGATAATAAATAATAAATGATTTTGTTAATTAAAACTAAAAATATGGAAAATGTTTATTATTATTTTACATGTATATACATAGGTATCTATACCTATACTTGATGTATTTTTTAATTTTGTATTTTTAATACTTATTATCCTATTTACATAATTTAGATATTTATTATATAATTAAGGGATATTTATACCTATAACCTTGAGTAATTTCGTAATTACCCCATAAACCCTATAATAACGAATTACATCCATAACCTGAATACATACATCATTTTATACCCATAACCTTTCGTTAGTTTTCTTCATTAAGTCAACCATATGGGTAAGTTAATATAATCGATATACGATCTAACGACTGGGTTAATCAAAATTTAACAAGGAAAAAAAGGAAAACACGTGCAGATTGCGGGGCTTCTAGGATGGATTGGGGAGGGGAAGTCTTGCAGGAGAGGCTGCCAGCATGGGTTTTTCCAGGAAATGTTGGAGGCTTTGACGAAGGTGCCGACGGAGGAGGAGGAGGGGCCTTCTAAGCATGATGCCGGCACAAGGGAATGAGGGGCTTCCAAACAGGAGGTCGTGGGTCACGGGGAGGAGGGGCCTTGCAGGGGAGGCTTCTAAGACGGTGCCGGTGCGGGGGGAGGGGGGCGGTGCCAGCGTGGGAGGAGGGATTCGTCCAAAGTAAGGGGCGATCTTGGAGCACGGGGGGGGGGGGGGGTGGAGGGAGGGGGTGTTGGGCATCCAGGCGAGCTTGGTGATGCGGGGGAAGGGGGCGGGGCTTGAAGGCGCGTGGGTGAGGACGAGGTATGGCTTGGCATGAGGAGGAGAATGAGGGAGGGAGGTTACAGGCTTCCGGTAGGATGAAGTCAGACGAGGGGAGGGGTCATCCGTAACTAATAAAAACTAAAAGTGTATAAAATGTAAAATAGTTAACGGATATCATCATAATTAACAGAAAATTGGGTAGAAATTAACATGGGGGTATGAGTGTAAGAGTTAAGTATTATCCAAGGTCATAGGTGTAATTTGTGATTATAGAGGGTTTTCTGGGTAATTATGAAATTACTCAAGGTTGTAGGCATAAATATCTCAATAATTAAATATACGTTTACATATTTTTGTTTTATTTTTTATTTTATTTACATACATAAATAAATACTTGTATATATTATATAGGTGTGGTATACCTATATATTTTAAGGTATTATTTCTTTAAATTGTATTTTCATGATCTTATTTTGTGTTTATATTTTAAATATATTTTAATTAATATTTATAATTATTAAAAAATATATGGAGAGTAAGATATGAAGAATATAATATATGAATATTATATACAAATACATAATACAATGGTACCCCAAAAAATCAACTTGTGTAACTTAACTCCATTTTTTTTATTGAAACCCCTTCATTAAATATATATTTTAATTTGGAATAAAATGGATGTGAGTTTGGCAAATTTTCAGTTCATATGGAGAAGCTATTGATATGTGAAGTTTGGTTTGCAGCTTTTTCATTTATGTGTCCCAGTTGCACTGTGAATTAATTTTATTGGCAATTATTTTTATAATTTGCTATATATTTTTATGTATAAGTTTTCATGTTGAACAATTTGTCATTTGAGTTGTGTAAATTTATGAATAAAATAGTGTAAAAATGGCAATTTTTAGAGTGTGATTAGGGGTTCTATACAATGTATTGGGCCCTTATCTCCCATACGTTATTCATGATAGACCAAATCAATATTGACTTGATCTCATGGTTTAAGGTCATTCAGTATCTTTGATACTTCATTAGTTTACTTTTCTTTTCTTTATTCTTTTATTTTGAATTTAAATATAGATAATTATGTGTTATTTACATATAAATAATGCATGTTAATTTGTACAAGTTAGCACTATTTGCAAGTGTTTTGATAGGAATTTATGATGAAATGGAAGCATTAAGGTAAATGAAGGCTATTCATCACCCATGATTGGGGATCATGTTTGGGTTGGTGAGCCCCAATTTCATTTGATGTTTTTATAAATGTATGTACATATATATGTATGTATGTATGTATGTAGGTATGTATGTATGTATGCATGAATGAATGAATATAGAGCCCTTCTAATGACGTGCACCTTTCTTGGGTCAATGAAAACCCACCACGAGATCTGTTAGATCTCAATCTGGGTGTTCTTTATTGAAAAGGATATTTTAGTCATTAGATTTTCGCTTTGAATTTTAATTTCATTAATTCTTTTATTTTACCAATTTTAGCATGCCTAATTGGCAATTTTTATCGTTATTTTTTAAATGAGATTTTGTCAACAAGAGAGTATTTTTCACACTATACATAATGACAAAACTTTTTGTAAAATTCATATCCACATTATAAATTTGTAACCTACATTATAAATAACATCACAAATTTGTACTGTAATTAATGTTGTTATTACAAATTTGATAATGCCTTTGTGAAAAAGCAGTCTTAGATTTGCAGGAAACATCCTGATATTTGTAAAATCTGATATGAGATTGTAAAAATCAAATTAAGATTTTGCCAAAAACAAAACTGAAATTGTTAGAAAATGATAAAAGAGACAATAAATTTAAAAAATGATATCTTAAATGTATTTTGAGATTTATAGAAAATGAACTTATACTATAAAAAATACATGAAAAATGAAAATGTGATAGAAAAGATATGAGATAAATGAAAAACCAATATGAGATAGTAAAAAACGCATTGTGATTTGCAGCAAAAAGAATTAGTATTGTAAAACAAGAACTGCGATTGTAAAAAATCGAATATAAAGTCAGTGAATAGATTAGAGAAACTAATGAGTTAATTTGAAAAAATCAGTCCATCACTTGTAAAATTAGAGCGTCTTTTTGTAAAATAAAATAATCAATTCGTGGAATAAAGGAAATGATTGAGTAATCAATGAATTAAAATAAAAAAATAATGCATGTTCGCATCAACATAGGAGGATAGATGCCAACACCTTCTTCCAAGATGTGCACCCTCCCCGTGCACGTCCTCAAGCATTGACACCTTCACCCTCCCCGTGTACCATCGCGCTCCCCCGCCCCTTGCGTTGTTTTCCTACTTCTTCACCGTATGTGGCCTTGAATGATGCACACTCAAGCATTATCGTTGTCGCCGCCCTCCCCTTCCCTGTGCATCATTGCCTCTCTATCCATGTGCGTGACCTCGAGTGTCGTCATCCTCCCCCTCCCCGCAAATCACCTTCCATGTGTGTCATGCCCTCAAGCATTGATGTCACCTCCGTCACTAGTTTTGGTAGAAGACAATCCTAATAAGGATTCTCCCAAAGAAGAATCTGAAAATACAATGGCCCTTCCAATGAGATGCACCTTTCCTGGGTCAATGGAAATCCCAACACAAGATCCATTAGATCTCAATCTCATGGTTCATTATTCAAAAGTGCATTTTAGTTTTTTTTTCTTTAAATTGATTATTCATTTAAACCTTTTATTATACCAAATTTATCTTGCCCGATTTGGCAATTTTTATTGTTATTTATTTAATGAGGTTTTTTTCAATGAGGGACCATTTTCACGACATGCAAAATGACAATCCTCTTTGTAAAATTCACATCCACATTGTAAATTTGTATCCTGAATTGTAAAATAAGACCACAATTAGTACTACAATTATTATTGTAATTGTAAATTTGATATTGCCTTTGTAAAAGCAGTCTCAGATTTGTAGGAAACACCATGATATTCATAAATCTGATCTATGGTTGTAAAAACATAACTGAAAATTTTCCAAAATAATATGAAGTTGTTAGAAAATGATAACAGTGACGATAAATGAATAAAATGATATTGTAAATGTATTTTGGGATTTGTAGAAAACTAGCTCATATAGTAAAAAAATAGGTGAAAATGAAAAAAAAAAATTATAGAAAAAATCCAAGATAAATACAAAAAACAATATGAGATTGTAAAAAAAGTTATTGTGATTTGCAGCAAAAAAGAATTGGTATTGTAAAAAAAGTATCGAGATTGTAAAAATCAAACGTAAAATCAGTGAATGGATTAGAAAAATTATGAGTCAATTTGTAAAAACCAATCCATCAAGTGTAAAGTTAGAGCATCTATTTGTAAAATAGAATAATCAATTTGTGGAATAAAGGAAATGCTTGAATAATCAATGAATAAAAATAAAAAAAATAAACAATGCATGCTGGCATCAACCCAGGAGGATTAATACCAACACCTTCTTCCAAGTTGTGTGCCCTCCCCGCGTGCGGCCTTGAGCGTTGACACCTTCCCCCTCCTCGTGCACCGTCGCCCTCTCCCTCCCCTTGCACCGTCACCCTCCCCCTCACTGTATGTGGCCTCAAATAATGTACCCTCGAGCATTGTAATGCCCTCCCCCTCACTGTGCACAGCCTCGAGCACTGTCTCCCTCCCCCTCCCCGTGCGTCATGCCCTCGAGCATTGTCATCATTGCCGTCACTAGTTTGATAGGAGAAAAACCCTAACAAGGATTCTTCCAAAGAAGAATCAGAAAATAGAATGTGGGTTGTCACCTTCTATTTTTTAAATGATTTAAAATGATTAAAATAGGTTTTTAACATTTAAAAATTAAGATAAAAAAGGGATTAATTGAATTTATTGGATTTAGTTACATATGGATGAGCTGGTGGGTTTTCCATGCACCCAGGTAAGGTGCACGTTATTGGAAATAAATCCTATATATGCATGTATATATGCATGTATCTATGTATGTATGAGAGCAAGGAGTATGTGCCTGCACATATATATTGTGTGCTCACCAAGTTTTAAATACTCAAATTCTAATGTGGACACAATCAAACAATAATAATCAATCGACGGTTATGATGAAATGAATCAAGCGTTCTCTCGATGGATGGGTTGTAGAGATCGAAATGACATGAAATTTTAATACAATCTTCATTTTATAGTATAAATAAAGATCAATAGATTTGATTTGTATTATTATAAAACATATTCTTTTTTACAGATGGGAACACACAACCGTGTGTGTTCATGGGCACATTCCCCCCCGCTCTCTCTCTATCTCTCTCTCTCTCTCTTTATATATATATATATATATATATATATATATATATATATATATACGGGGCCCTTCAAATGGGATGTGGTCCTTCAAGAGGTCAGAAAGGCCATCTCTATTTTGGAAAAACCCAGTATTTTAGTAAAATAAGTAAATAGTTTGTATAATAATTGCATATGTAAAGTACAAAACTACACATTGTAAAATATAACATTTCATATTGTAATTTTTACAAAACACAAATATCAAAATGACCCATCATAATATAATCTGTTTACTTATTTTGCTAAAGGGCTGGTATTTTTTACAAAAATAGAGGTGACCTTCTTGAACTCATGAAGGACCACATCCCATTAAAAAAGTTTTTCATACAAATATTGATTATCATCTTATTCAACTAGATATTCGGGGGAATATAAATGAGAATATATAATATGGAAAGAGTTTTATAAGGTTTCAGGAAAAAGAGAAATGAAAAGGAAGGGAGGATTTGAGAATCTGGACGGTGGGCCATACCGAAGACAAATATATGTGTATATAGGAGGTGGAGGTCACTGGGTCGAAGACGAGGGGCCAAAGGTGCGAGAAAATGCGACTGGAGGCGAGGCTATATAGGAGTGAAGGTTCAGGAAGATGGGAGTTGGGCACGCATCGCGAGGCTCAGACCCCTAGATGGAATGGCGGGCGTGAATCATGGATCAATGAGCAACAATCGAAGCCCGGGTTTGGGCAAATGGCGATCGGATCAATCCGAGAAAATAGGGTGAAGTCGGGTCGGCGCGAGGATCCACGAGAATGTGGTCTAGGGGGGGGGGAGTTGACCGGGGGTCAACAATCCCTTGTGGACCAATGAGAACATTTTAGCCCTGAAATTATTTGAAAATTCAAAATAAAATAGAAAAAGATTTTATTAAAAAATATTACAAAATAAAAATGTTTATTTATTTTCAAAGTATTTTTTTAGTGATTTTTATTTATTTTTTTGAAAAATAAATTAATGTATATACATAATATATTATTATATACAGGTATAAATACCTATGTATTTTTTTTAATTTTATTATTTTATTTTTGTAAAATTTTCCCAATTTTATATTTTATTTATTTACAACATAAATTTTGGGATATAAAATAATTTTTATTTTATTTTTATTATTTATTTACAAGGGTAAAGTAAAAAAGGTCTTTTATTCTTATATACATGGTATATATACACTGAATAGAGAGAAATTATTTATTTTTATTTTTATTTTATTTTTCTCATTTTTATTTTATTTTTATAGATATATATAAATTGTGAGAAACACATATATATTTTTATTTTTTTTGGAAAAATAGCATATATACACCAAGAAGGAAATTTGTACAATGATGAATGACCCTATCTCTCTCTACTTATTTTATTTTGCGGCCAGGCCTATATTGGGCCCCTCCCTTGGGTTCAGGTCACTGAATATTTATTCTAAATATTTCCCTCTTTTTCTTTATTTCTTTATTCTTTTATTTTTGCACAAAAACATGCTAATTATTGCTATTTACACAATGCATGAAATTTGACAATTTATTGTATTTACAAATAGGGATTTTATCACTTGTGCCTCTCCGAGATATCGCAATATCAGTTATGCCCCTATCTTTTTGGTAATATCCGTTGTGCCCCGCACTTCTTGTCATTTTATCAGTTGTGCCCCTCGGGTTAGTTATCGTCCATCCACAGTGCAAACGGACGTTAACTTTGAGGACATAGGCGAAATTACTTTAAAAAAAAAGGTTAGGAGGTCATTTTACATCATCTTCCTTATCCTCTTCTTCTTCCTCCTCTTGCCCATCCTCTTCCTCCTCCTCCAGCTCCTCCTCCTCCCTCTCTGCCCCTGCCCCTGTCCCGCGCCGCCTCCTCCCAGCCCCGCCCCCTCCTAGCCCGCCGCCCCCGCCGCTGCCCCTGCCCCTGCCCCGTATCGCCTTCTCCCAGCCCCGCCCCCTCCCAGCCCGCCGCCCCCTCCCAACCCGCAGCCCCGACCCCTTCCCTAGCCCCCTCACCTCCCCATCCCTGTGCTCCCTCCCCTGAGCCGCCCCCTCCCAGCCCTGCCCCCTCCCAGCCCGCCGCCCCCGTCGCTGCCCCTGCCCCGCCCCTGTCCGGCGCCGCCTCCTCCCAGCCCCGCCCCCTCCCAGCCCGCCGCCCCCTCCCAGCCCACAGCCCCGACCCATTCCCCTGCCCCCTCGCCTCCCCGTCCCTGTGCTCCCTCACCTGAGCCGCCCCCTCCCAGCCCCGCCCCTCCCAGCCCGCCGCCCTTGCCGCTGCCCTTGCCCCCGCCCCTGCCCTGCGCCGCCTCCTCCCAGCCCCGCCCCCACCCCTTCCCCTGCCCCGTCCCCTCCCCATCCCTGTGCTCCCTCCCCTGAGCCGCCCCCTCCCAGCCCCGCCCCCTCCCAGCCCGTCACCCCTGCCGCTGTCCCTGCCCCCGCGCCTCCTCCGGCTCCTTCCGCCCTCCTCCTCCACCTGTGGCTGAAGCTGAAACTGGAGTTGAGTTTTTTCTTAAATTTTGATAAATTTTTGATTAATTGATTCATAAAAAGTCATCCAAAAATTCAATAAAATTCATCGTTTGATCCTGTAACGAGTGATATGTCCGTAGGAATGTAAAAAAATTTAGAGATTCGATGGATGCATGAAGGTATTAGTAAGAGAGAGAAATTATGAAGAGAAGGAAGAAGAGCAAAATGGAGGAGGAAGAAGACGAAGAAGGGTATGGACCATAATACCCTTCTTAACCACACCATGGTTTGAATAAACCATGGTTATTTTAATTTTTTGACGATCAATCTGACGGAAGGGCACATCTGGTGATGGAGCAAGAAGTTAGGGGCACAACTGATATTACCAAAAAGATAGGGGTATAACTGATATTGTGATATCTCGGAGGGGCACAAGTGATAAAATCCATTACAAATATATACATGGTGTTTTGCAAAGTTTTTTAGTTAAAATAAAAGAATAAAGAGTGATGAATGAGGATTCATCAATATAGGAGGAAGAAACTTCCCCGAGCCTGTCAATCCGGGAGGGTTAGTGTAAAGACTTGAACTTGACCTCTCTTGGATCCTATACCAAAAGATTTGACTCATCAGAAGGAAACCAACCTAATTTGTTTCGTGTGAATTGGACTTCATTTCGAATTGTAATGATTTTCCGGAAGAAAGAGAAGTATGGAGGCATAAGATGTCATTAACCTTAATGACAATCACTAAGGATAAGTAATCATGATTAAAGAAATTAATAGTGAATTAAGGACCTCTAATCATCATTAGCAAACACAAACAGGGCCAGCAAAAGTTAACCACGAGTCGTTAAAGTTAAATCGTAATTAATGAAAGTTAATTGTGCTTAGCGCTAATTAAGCATCATTGGCGAATCTAAAAGCATCTAGAAAGTTCTAACTTAAGCCTTAAGTTTCAGATAAGCTTTGGCCATAACTATGATCCGTTAACATGATTAGAGGTTAAACCATGAATTTTTAGCCATGGTTAGCAGTTTTCTGAAGCTTATAAATAAATCCGTACCCATTCACCATACGATTTCCACTACCACCACTACCCTGAGGGCTAGGTCAAGAGGTTGGGAGGAGGAGATGGATGCATGGAAGAAGCTCTAGCAAATCGCTACTACGAGGGCGAGGAGGAGGACGATAAGTGCGATCCTCTCATAGTTGGCTTCGTAAGTAATCTCTAACTTGAGCTAAGTTTTCGATTCATCTTCTTTTTCAATTCATTTAGTGTTGTAGTTCAAGGAGAAATATGAGCTTTCCCTGTGCGGGTGCGGGCGACTCAGCTGTTAGTGAGCATACATGTTATTCATATGATTCACTCACCCTTGACAAGAGACTTGCTAATTCAGTTGTTATTTTATTGATTTTATAATTGTTTTGAAGAAGAAATCTATGTAATACCTAGGTGCAGATAACTAGGCATGCCAGTGATGAATCTCCATTTCATCACATTTGTTCTTTCATTTTGGCTATAAATCCCTAGCTAAATGCATGATATATCATTAATTTATCAAAATAAATACTCTAATTACAAAATATTGTATCGAATGCTATTTATATACTGTATTTAATTTCATAATTAAAGAATAAAGGAAAAAAAGAAAAAGAAATGAGACACCATAGGTTGACTGAACCTAGACCCCAAAACCCAATCATCATGATGACTTGGTCAACAAAGAATAAAGTAGGGGGAGATATGGCATAAGAATTGTACAGAAATCACATCAAAAAACATATTTGTAATTCAAATATAATTACATTTTGACACCTATTTTATTCTTTATTATTTGTGCATCAAATTAATAAACTTTATACAAGAATATTATAGGTAAAAATACAAAGAAAAATACAAAATTGAGTTCATTGAAAAATAATGCACAGTGTGAGCGGGACACACAAAAGAAAAAATCAGAATAAAGACTCTACAGATCTGTATCTTCCTCATTCTATATCAATGGACCAAAATCACCTTTAATTGTATATGACTCTCAACAAGCTATTTAATGAAGGTGTTTCAGTTAATTTGGAGCTAAGATGCAAAAGTTAGATTTTGGCCTATATTGTGTAATATACCTATATATTTATTCATTATATTTATTTTTTTGTATTTTTTTCAAAATCTTTTATGTTTATAAAATTGCAAATATTATTTGAAACATATGAATGAAACCATCAAAATAAAATTTGAATAAATAGTATACATAGAAACATAGATGATATACACCTACATATACCTATAATGTATACATACATAATAAATTTAGTTTACATATTATTTCAGAAAAATACAATAAAAATATCCAAATATATATAAAGATAAACTAAAAATATATAAAATAGTAAAATAATAAAATACATAAAACAAATTAAAAATAAAACATCTAAATACATGTATTTAGACCTAGACTATTACATGTAAATACTAACTTATAATAAATGATTTCATAAAAATAAATAAAGATCATCATAAAATACTACGTAAAATGAGAAACATTTTTATGTTATAACCTAAAATTAATAAATTTAATTGTTATTTTAAATTCAGTTAATATATGATTTAGGTCTATGATTTTCCCGATTGGTCCACATGGACCAATTAGGAAGCTCGCTCTATTCATCCTTGGTTAACTCTCTTTCCCACGCCACCTACTCATTAGACTAAGGCGACCCACCCTTATTCTCCCCCATTTCTTGGGTGATCAATCACTCATTTCGACTCAATTTTTCACAAAACCTCGGCTCATAACAACCCTAATACACACATAATCTTTGAAACCTTTGTACATAGCCCGATCGACTAATAATCATTGGCCAATGGACCAACTCCTCCATGTTTATAAATAAGCTCCCTCTACTTCTTCCTCCATTTGATCCCTCTTTGTTGAATCTTAGACCCTCAGAGCCCACTCAACTCCTTCCCTTGGTGACAGCAACTGGAAGGCGATCTTTACAATGGGGAGGAGCGGCGGAGGAGGAGATCCACCATCGCTTGAGAAGAGCTACGATTGGTTCTGCTTCTTTGGCTCTACGATCGAATCGAGGCCTTTTCCTATCGTTCTTAGATCTAGAGCCCGATATGGAGCTGCAGATTTTGTTAGATTCGGACTTCAATTCTAAGAAAGGAAATTATGCTAAATAGTAAGGGAAAAGGGACCTCAGCACCCACCACAGCCGCATTCAGTGCAACAGCTAGATCAGAATGCAGTGCACACACAACTCCTTGCCTCCATCTAGGCAATACAATAGTAGCTCACCGACCAGGCATTGGCCCAGGTCACTTTCAGGAGATGTTAAATGATCTTAGAAGAAGAAGAAGAGACCAGCTAGGCGGAGGAGAAGATGAAGAAATCAGAGGTGAAACCCATGGAGGAGGAGGAGAAGAACCAAGAGGAGGGCCCAAGCCGATACTCAAGGAGACTTACAACCTCATTGCTGGAGATATGACAGAATGGATCCATATACCTGTTGTTCATACCCCATTTTTAGTTGAAGCCTCAAGTCTTGACACTTCTCCCTACATTCCATAGAAATTCTAATGAAGAACTATATATTCATCTCCAAAAGTTTGGGTGTATCTGTGGAACCATGCACTACCCTAACATTCTGCTAGGCGTAGTTAAAATGACAACATTCCCATTTAGCCTTCACGATAAGGATCTTCATTGGATAAATCATTCGGGGAAGGTTTTCACAACTAGGGAGGAACTCTAGTTCGCTCTTCTGCACAAGTTCTATTGTCTCGGGCAAATGAATCAGATGCGAGCCCCGTATAGCGAAATTCACTGAAACCACCCACGAGTCAATTCATGAAGCTTGGGTGAGGTTCAAAAATCTGCAAGAGAAGTGTCCACATCATGATATTCCATATACCAGTATGGTCCAACATTTCTTTGGTGGACTCACTATTGAAAGTCAAATGCTCATCGATGCCGCTTGTGGTGGTTCACACTTCAACAAAGACGAGGATGTGGTTTGGCATATTTTTGAAGAAATGGTTGAAGGAGAAGCTACCCTATTATCATCTCGTGTCTATCAGAGGTAGCCACAAGTTCATCAGAAGGCAATACATATGGCATCTTCACACAAGCATGACATGGATGAGAGCTCAAACCTGAGCATTATTTGCAGGGACCTATCCAAGGTGGATATCATTGAAAAACAATCACATGATATTGAGAAGCTTGCTGTGATCGAACAAAGGACTCAACATTTGGACAAACTTGATCTGATTATCAAGCAGCTGGAGCTACTGGTAAATACAATCAACTCCTGCAATTCTGTGTCTGCATCGGATGCCAGAGACGAAAGAGCCAGCATCACCACAACCTCATTAGCAGAGTCAGCCACAACTAGTGGTTCAACACGTTTATTGTGTGCAAGCCAAAAGAGCCTTCATCGCCTCATCAACTACAACAGCAGCTGGTTGTATACCAGCTAGATCTCCAGACCTTCAGCGATCCATGCTCCCCTCTACCACCTCTCATTCAGGAGGTGAATGGAGTTTGGTCTAATGATGCATCGTTGGATCGTCCTGATGGACCTCAACAAGGCCATCCTGCAAATTCTCGTTCATTCCCACAACCAGAAGGAGGGAGATTTTCCAAGGTAATAATCAGCCTCTCCACCAGTAGTCTCAGCCATATCGGTAGGGCTGGAGACAGAATCAGTTCCAACAACTGCAATACCAGTAAAACCAACAGAACCAACAATATACAGTTGTGCCATATCATCACCCTCCTCCTCCTCATCAACAATACTAATCTTCTTCTCAATTTAATCCTGAACATTCCTACCAGCAACTTCAACACCATGCACAGTATCAACATGACTAGCACACTAAATCATCATAGGTCTCTCTAATGAATCCTGCCCTAGACTGCTTGGCTCATCTTGTCAAGAGCCTTACATATATGAGTTAGAAGTTGGATGACCTCACCACTGCCAAGATCCCCATTTCGACACAGGTGGAGCCTAATCCCAATAATTTCAGAAAGCACGAGCAAGTAGTTTGTGATGTTCAATCCATCCCCACAGAGTCAGATATGCATGATGCTTTATTACTAAAGCTGTTACTCTCAGGAGCAGTAGGACGTTGCAACCATCTGCAACAATGAAGGGAAAGAATAAAGCATCCACAAGTGAGTCATCTTCTTCTTCTACATTAGCCAAACCAACAGTCGGGCCAGGTGCAGAAGAAGAGGAAGGAGAAGCACCGGAAAAAAACAAAAAAATAATAAAATTCAAAAACAATAAAAAGAGGACCGCAATAGCGAGAACGCTAGCCAACCAATGACAAAGAGGTCCACCCTTGCAGCCGACCTGGAGTTGGCTGATGGATCCCAAACTGCTATTTTGGGATGCCCACCACTTCAGAGGGAGACTCGTCTTTTTGTCATCTGGATATACAGTATAATGTGGGAATAGATTTTGGTTCTATAAATAAGAACAATATTTCTACATCTGGTTCTATACATATTCCTTTTTCAGATGCTTTAGAAAAATCTAAAGTATTTAAAATTTGAAAACAGCTTTGTCATATCCTGATAAAGTACATGCAAAACATAAAGAAGGGACTTAAAGAAGCATGTACTTCAAAGAGACATCTATGCCATGCCAGGCAAAGAATGTGAAGCATATCTTGACGGCGACGACAATCAATGCAATTAGAAATCTCCTGTGTAAGAAGAAAGACATGAGACACCTATCATTCATTGTATGATGTTTAATCATGAGTTAGACCGAACATTCCTTGATAGTAGATCATCAATATCTCTAATGCCAACTTCGCTACTAAAGGAATTTGAGTTGGGACGACCCAAGTCGACAAAGATGATTTTGCAGTTTGCATACACTTCAATCAAGAGGCCCCAAGGAATTTTGGAGATGTCATAGTCACCATCTAGGGAATGTAATTTCATGCGGACTTCATTTTCCTTGATATGGACATCTCAGCTCCTCTTCTGCACACCCCTATTGTACTTAGATGCTTGTTCCTTCAAACAACGAAGCAATGGTGGACTACAGCAACAAACATATTACTTTTCGCTCGAACAATGACAAGGTATCCATTCTGACGATTCAAGTGCTGAATGTTTCAGAATCTGCAGGTGATGAGAGTGTTCCTACAGAGCAGACAGAAGACTGTGATTTTCTTATAGAGATTAGAGACACAAACCTATTCATGGATGACATTGAGACCCACGAATTCCTCTCGGTAAAGGAAGGAGTGGATAGCACAATCGACTTTCCCGTTGTATTAGAGGATGAGACATTTGCTAATCTACCTGGTGAACAGATTGATGGCCACATGTTATTTTCAGAGGCAGAAGAAATCATTTCAGACTTCTTAAAACAAGATTCTGTCATTGAAAATTTTTGTGCATCTATAGATACAGAGCTTACAGAGTCAAGGTAGACAATGTACATTTGGCAAACCCCACCAATGCCCTGCATAGTTTCAAAGGTTACCACTGATAAAATACAAACACAACCAAGCTCAAACATATTTCAGCAAACATGAAGTATTCCTTCCTTGTGGGTGAGCCGAATATGTTCATGTTATCATCAACTCCCAGTTGACTTGGGAATAAGAATCACGTCTGATTGAAGTTATAGAAAGAATCTGCAAAGCGATTTGCTGGAAAATTTCCTGTCTCTGAGGGATTAATCCATCATTGTGATCCCATCACATTTACTTGGAAGAAGATAGCAAGCCATCCTATGAATTCCAAGAAAGACTAAATCCGAATCTTTGGTGTGATGCGGGCTTCATTTATCCCATCTCCGATTCAAAGTGGGTGAGCTCCTTGCATGTCGTGCCGAAAAGTCATGGATCACCATCTTGAAGAATGATAAAGGAGAGGAGATCACAACCAGAGTTCCTACATCATGATGCGTTTGTGTTGATTACAGATGCTTGAACTTTGCAACCAAGAAGGACCATTTCCCACTTTCCTTCATTGACCATATCGTTGAGAGATTGGCTATGAAGGAGTTTCTGCTTCTTGGATGGATACTTTGGATACAATCAGGTTTCAATGGCCCCAGAAGACCAAGAAAAGACTACATTCACATGTTTATTTGGGACATATGCCTTCCGCGGGATGCCATTCGGCTTATGCAACGCTCCTACGACCTTTCAGAGGTGCATGTTGGAAGTATTCACAGAGATGGTCGATGGTTTTCTCGAGGTCTTTATGGATGATTTCATGATCTATGGAGACAACTTCGATCAGTGCCTATCTTTTTTAGGTCGAGTCTTGAAGAGGTGTTGTGAAGTCAACTTGGTTCTCTCATAGGAGAAGAGCCATTTTATGGTAACCGAAGGGATTGTACGAGGACATATCATCTCAAAATGTATCATGGAGGTTGATCCCGCAAAGGTAGAAGTCATATCAAAGCTAGAGCCACTTATAAATTTGAAGCAAGTTCGATCATTCCTTGGGCATGTGGGCTTCTATAGAAGATTCCTAAAAGATTTCAGCAAAAACGCTAGACTGTTGACTGAGCTTCTAGGTAAGGAGGCCGATTTTATTGTTGATGCAAGAGTCCTCCAAGCCTTTAACCAACTGAAAGATCTGATCACTCAGGCCCCTATTTTGCAACAGCCAGATTGGTCTCTCCCATTTGAGATCATGACTGATGCTTCTGACTATGCCATTAGAGTAGTTCTGGGATAGAGGAGTGATGAATCTCAGATTCATCACTCTAAAAATTGTGAATTAAGCTTAAATCCCTAAAATTCATTGGCATTTCTTCATTTATTCTGCATAATTAGCATTCATGCATGTTTTTATAAGAATGGCATTTTATCACTTATTATTGCACAAAATAAGAAGCCAAAAATCTCAACCCAATTGACATGTAAAATAGCCTAACTTCCCCGATTTTTAACTAATTCATGCTAACTCCAAATGTCTTGAAATCACCTCCATTGTGTATATATCACTAATAAGAATAAATGAAAAATACAAAACAATCACTAAGCCTAAATAAGTGGACCAACAACCCAAACCCTAATTCAAGGATTTCCGGACTAAAACCCTCGATATCTTCCTAATACAATGTCTGATTTGATCATACTCACTTTTGAACTAATGTACATTCATATACCTTCAAAACAAGACCAAGTTCAAGTGAATCGGAGCTCATATGTGAAAATTGGGTTTTGGGCCTCTTTTGTACATTTTATATTTTAGCAGTTTTTGACCTATTATTTTATGTACATAATTAACCCATTTTATTTTGTTTATTTTTCATTTATTTTCTTTCATAAAAGTTTTATTAAAATGTGTAAAAATCCAAATCCAAACTGAGCTTGAAATCAAAGAAACTAATTGAGTCCGAGTCTTCACTAACTATATGTACAAAAATTGACTTTTCCACATTTTATTTTATTTCTTCTTTTTCTTAATTAATAAAAAAATAGATTAATGTGTAAATATTTGACTTTGATTTTATCACATTTTTTCGGATTTTTATCTAGTTTAAAAATGACAAAAATTATAAAACCCAAAAATCAAGTTATTCTATGTACATAGAGTACCCCAAAAATATCACTTTGCACAAATAATCGATTTCATTTTTGGTCTCTTCATGAAAGTTGTAGGCTCATCGAGACGACCAACTTTCGTGAAGAAAAATTTTTGATCCAAGGTCATCTACTATTTTTTACATATTTATTAAGGTATTTATTTCTCGATTTTTGTGGGGCTGACATGTGGCAGCTCCTGGAGACGCCACATAGCCCTTTTATACATATATTTTCGTATTAAAAATATTTATAAAAAATTGAATTAATTAAAAATAAAATACTAATAATAAAATAATAATAAAAATTTCAAAAAAAAAAATAAAAGGGGCTGCACGTGCTGAGCATGTGCCTCTTGCACATGTGCCCTCCTCGTGTGCCCATCTTCTCCCCCAACTTTCCCCATCGGGAGGCAGCACCGCCTCCAATCTCCTCCGTCAAATCGCAGCCTCCCTTTCCCAATTAGGCCTCCGCCGCATATCTCATCAATTGCTCTCGATCTCCCTCCGCGAATCTCCATTCCTCTTTGTCAATCACCCGCATCCAATCGTCACCGCCAAACTTCCATCTCCGATCCCCGTCCCGATACGGCCGACCTCCATCGTCCTATTTAAGACACATCGTCGCTCCTCGTCATTCTCATCTGCCGATACACACCAGTTATTTGGGGAGCCACCACGCTGGAGGTGACAGCTCCAGTGTAGTTTCCCAAGACTGCGGCGAGATCCGTCCCCCTTCTTTGGGTCGTTGCAGCTTGAGCCTTAGTCTCTCGCCACCTTGCTCCGGCTTCTTTAGCTGTCGAGCCAACAACGCATAACAACATAAATCACCCGCAACTCCAGCCACCTCCAACAACTTCGATTCCATCACCGTACACCACCTGTGCAGACACTTCATTGCCAACCTCCGTACTGTGCTCTGACATTCGTCCACTCCACCTCGACCATCGACGGCTAGAAGCACCTTCTCTATGTCCAAGCTCTGACCGTGAAGACGTGCTCACCTCAACTCCACCACCGAAGCCACCAACGAGCTCCGATCGATCATCGGCCTGCGCCCTAGCTCTGCCACGCCGGGCCACCTGCATGAGGTCCTCCCACGTGCACGTGAGGAGGAAACGTCACCTTGCCCACGTGATAAGCACGTGATGGGTGGAAAAATTTCGTCGAAGCCCTTATAGATTCACTCATTCGCAAAGAGGTCCCTCCACCAGAGGGCATGTGCGACACACTTGCCCCTCTACCAATTTTGCAGAATCGCCCACCCATAGTTTCGGTAATTATTGTTTAGTCTTTCTTGCATTTTTTAATTATTATAATATTGCAGTGATAACCCTGTGTTCCGATGTTATTTTATACCTCTTTTTCATCATTTTATTTATTAAAAATAAACAATATGTTGTTCAATTAATTCTCTACATTATGGCATATGCTTGATATTTTTGAGAATTTGTGGTTGTTTATTAATTAATATTCTTGTGACAAATTTCATATTTTGCCCTTCTTGTGATTGGAAATTATAGTTAATTAAATCACTGCTCCATAAATTACCAAAAAATAACGAAATTGAGGACTAATTGTGTTTAACATTTTGCCCAAAAATAATTGCATTTGCATGCATAATTTTCCCTTTAAAAATCATTTTTTCTATTTTGATCTTTAATTTTTAATAAACATTAAGCCTCATATTTTTGAGGTTTAGAATTTTTCTGAGATCGATCACGTAATGATAGATCTTGGATAAATTTATCCTTGAAAATAAATAGATTTAATATTTATTATAATTAAATATTGAAATTCGCATCGTGTGCATTCACAAATTCTTAAAATATTTATCTTGTATCTACAAACTCCAAAATAATTATAGTGCATTCATTTCATCATAATTAACACCTTGGCCAACTGTTTCGGACATCGTTTGATCGAAAATCACATTTTAATCCCTAAATTTGGCCACATTTGCATTTTTGCATCCCAAGTTGTATTAGAAATACAAAAAAAACACCGTCTCAAAAACTGTGCACAAACTTTGATAGACAAATTTCTAGGTTGTTCCTTTTGCCTCCTTGAGTTCGACTTTGGGACTTGCGCAAGTAAAATAAACATAAAACCACATTGAATAAAATTTATTATTTATTGTGGTTATTTCTTATCCTATTCCTATTTCCTGACAATGACAAATTCAACATTAATTTATATGCTCAATAATTTACACAAATTAAATAAGGGTGATTCGTGACTTGTCATATGGCGTCGTTGCCGGAGGGCAAATGACTTAGATTTTATCCAAAAAATTTGTTTGGTTTCCCACATTCGGGTAGTCTGACCCCCCGATTATTCATTGTATATTTCTCATTTTTTCTGCATTTATTTTATTTTCAACATTTATTTCTTTATTTTATTTTGGATTATTTTTGTGTCATTCTATTACACACTCTCTCTTATTTTTCTTGCGAGGTACCCAGCGTATGTGAAGCGGTTTTGAGAACCAACGCATCTTCACTGACTTCTGAAAAGCCGCATTAAAAATTAAGATCGAGTCCAGTCATGAGAGAGCATAGAGTCTAGGATTTATTTCTACAATTTTAAATTTTGTAATTAATTGCTCATTTCTAGCAGTGTCCGTTTGGACTCTCGCGTGTGTAGAAAAGACCTTGAACTTTTTCTGTGGTGTGTCGTGGCCTGTTTCATTCTCCGGTGAGGGTGGTGCCCGACTTGAGTGGCGCATAGGTTAGACCTGCACATACGGCTATTAGAGCTTTTATAATTTTTGATTGTGCTCGTAGAACCTAGGACCACACTGCACTTTAATCGAAACGTACATTAGATCATTCAACTTTGAACTCATTTCTTCTTGGTTAATATAACTTTCTAGTAGGTACGGTTTTTATCTGCCTTGCATTCATTTAGAATAAATTTTCAATTCTTGTATTGCATCTCACATGGAGATTGCGAGGAATCATTGTAAGTCTTCTATTTGAGCATACATCATTGTTTCACGTGCATTAGCTTGTCCCGAATTTCTCCCTCCTATTTTGTCACATAACTTTAAAAGGAAATTAGGACTAGATGGTAGATGTGTTTTTGTGCTCACTTAATTTTTCAACGATAGTCTAATTAAAATTGGGACTGCAAAACATAGCCGACTTTAATTAATCCATGAAATCAAGAATGTTTGCAGGAGAGCAACCCCGACCTTGGATGCATTTATTTGTCTGAGTGAGCGAGAGATGACAGTTACGGTTAGAGCCCAGCTCTGAAATTTTCGTTCAGACTACTGATTCTAAAAACTATTAGCCGTGTAAGGCTCCATCCTTAAGTAGCATAGGTAGCTATTTTACGATCCGTACTTACACCCATATTGGTTTGAAACTGGATGCAACTAGTCATAAGAATTCAGGACAGTCTTCAAAAAACTTTCGGCACACAAATCTCGCTAATTTTTTACATTATTGAATTTATCACCAACTAAAATTGAAAAGATAATTTACCGAACTCTTGCATCTTCATTGTGTGAGTTGGTGAACCTGGGATTTGATTTATGTTTGCATTGGTGTGTGTGAACTGATTTCGAAGATCAAAAGCCACAAATTTGCACCATCAATCTCCTTGATAAAAATTTCTTTTGAATATTCTGTCCACTTATACCGAGATTAACCATGATGATTCATCATCAACCTCCTTTGACAAAAACAAGACAATGGTCCGAGTACCCATTTGATCTATATTATGAAAATGATTTTGTCTCAGTCAGGCCCAAATAATCTAAACCATCTTCTTTCCAGAACCCTCCAACATTTGCAGGAGACTTTCACTCTCAGATGAATCCAACCCTTTCATTGAATTCCAAGCCACTCTACTCGAATCATCCGATCAAAGTCACCGCAACATCATATTCTCCCACTCCACCACTTGTGACTGCACTGCCATCTTTGGATGATCGGACTTATGCCAAATTTCTTTCTACAACCCAAGAACCATTTAAAGAGCAAAGCATCGAGACTCGTGATTAGCCGAGAGACCAAGCACGACCACCTTCATTCTTTCTTCACAATCTTGTTGGGACAGATCCACAATTCACGAAAATGCATTCAGGACTGGACCATAGGGAATAATATGATGCCCCGATCATACCGCAAGGAGAGGTCCGCACCTAATGATCAACGAGGGTGGATTGACCATAACAACCAAATCCCTATTGATCGACCTGAATACCACTCTTTCGACCAATCTACACATACATAGGACAACCCTGATAATGTCGACACTTATGAACCCTGGATGATTCCATTGTTTGGGGTTACGATCATCATGACCATGGAAGTAGATTCTACTCAAATCAACATTGCATACCTGAGTCACGACATGCTAAGTATGAGACCTACAGATTCCCGCAAAATCCTTCCACTGAGCAAACTCCTTCCATAATTTTTGAGGAGAACTTTTCAAGAAATAACAATCATATATCGGATATCTAAGAGAATATCCTCTTAGCTCATACAGGAAAATACAAGATGAAATTACTGAATCTCAAATTCAAAAACAAGAACGTACACCGACTGCTCCCATGAATGATCATGAAAAGATTTTTGAGGATGATATTTCAAGGGCAAATAAGAGATTTGAGTTAATGGAGGATAAAGTCAGAAAGTTTGCCGACCGACTAATTTCACTCTCTCGTAGCTCGGATATAAAAATGGTCGAGGAAAAGATTGGATCTCATGTTGAAAATTCTATGGATATTCAGAAACCCCCAGACTACGATCACCCTAGGGACTACTCCGACAACAACAGTTCTGCATATTACTCCTCTAGGTGGATGATTATGACTCTGACTCTTACTCGGAACATCCAAGCCCTTCTCATCAATAGAAAACACCACATCCACACACCACACAGAAAATATCAAAAAAAAATCAAAATATTCAAAAACAACAAAAAAAGTCGAAAATCCGGAAAAATACATAAAAATTGAAAGTGAAAAAGATTTGAAGAATTTGGATCATTCTCTCAGAGTAGCACTGGAGAAGAGACTGATTTTTTGAACTTCCCTTTATACGGGCCATTGAACACTTCCCTGACTTAAAGGATTTGTAGTGAAAAAAAATTAATGATAAAAAAGTCGGGCATGATAAGGACAAAGACTGAAAGCCATATCTTGTCAATGGCTACCTCCTTGGTGTTGAAGAGAAAAACCAAGTACTGCATAGTGAAGCGGTTGTCCAGATTTGACCGTGGAATCAAAGACACAATATTTACCCATGCTCGAATTGATACGACTCACCAATTAATATCCTCTGGACCTTTGTATTCAATGAGCTCAAACTCGGACCTATCAGGAAGATATGAGAGATCGCTCAACTGGCTGATCGATCGATAAAGCGGTCGAGAGGAACCATTTCCGTCATCATTACATTCCAAGGTGCTCCACTCAAAATAGACTTCACGATTATTAATATTGAGCATCAAGTAGAATTCAACCAGTCTCCGATCATTCTCGGAAGCCATTCTTGGCATTTATTGAGTGTAAGACTCGGGAAATCAATTTTACAACATTAGGAGCACTTCTATCTCAACAAGTCTTTGAGGAGCCATGATTTTCTGAGGCAACCCACGAAGCCCTCGACAGCCGTAACCATCAAGCGGTAGAAGAGCCCTACCTCGTTGCTACACCTGATATAGCGGTTGCTGATGAGACTATTGGTTTAGAGGCTCTCCCTACTGTTCCATTTCCCACTGCTCTCACCATGGAAAATCGAATATGTGACTCATATGATCCTGAGACATATGCATGGGCTCACCTTGAGTCAACCTTCTCTCACTACCTTGACCAAATCAATCCAACCCAGGAGTGCACAATCATAAAGAAAACTAAGAACAAATACGTGGGATGGACATCGACCAAGGAGAAAAATTTCAATGGTTATTCATCTGGAGACTCAAGTGTTAACACCTCACTCCAAGGACCAATACCTTCACGAAATAAAATGACTGCTCCTTCATCTACAAAGAAAGTTGCCTTTGACCTTCGAGAAGAGGAATCGTCTAATGATCCCTCATCAGGTCCAGAAAAGGTAATCTACATGAGTGAGGTCTGTTTGGCAGTTCTAAAACCCTACCTTTGTAAGCATCCAAACTTCGATTCCTGTTGGATGACTCCCGTTCCTCACTATTATTAATCCAAAGCCGATTCTCCGTATCTCATCAAATATATTAGAATAATTTCTTATGAGCTGACTGAGACTGGTGCTTCAGAGTATTCATCATCAGAAGAAGAATCTCTTGATCCCAAGAAATAATGAATTCTGAGAAAACAACTGAAGAAGCTAAAGAACAAGAATATCTGGAGTACCTCCACTTTCAAATACTATTCTTCTGAGGATAACTTCGTTGATGGTTATCTTTCATCTGATTCATACGCTTCATCTACTATCCAGCATGATTTCTCAAAAGATAACACTAATAATGGTTGGGAATCATATTCTTCATCTCCTTCTTATCATTACGATCTCCCACCACATGCTCACAAAAAGATCAGTCGAAAACTGCCTTAATCATTAGCTACCCTCCCTACCTCCTGACCACATCAGTCTCCTTATACATCTTCTTCCTCTACTTAGTCCAACGCCTAAGTATAGGGGGTGGGGACCAAAGCCATGTGTACATACCATTCTCCCCATCTCACGATCGCCTCATTTCCACCCTTCTTCCATATTTAGGCTGACCAGAGCCCAAGTATAGGGGTAACCGATGCCCATCTGTATATACTCTCCTCATTCACATCTCCTGACCACCTCAGTTTCGCTCTTCTTCTATATTTAGACTGATCACAGCCTAAGTATAGGGGGCATGCCGATCTATCTTTTCCTTTTTCTTTTTCACTCTCTTACGCTTATCCTGAGCTATGGCTTCTCCATGCTTCTTGTGCTCCGAGGACACAACACTCGCTAAGTATAGGGGGTATGTATATATACTGTGTATATATTTTACCTGTATCTTGTACTCTCACGTAAGTCTATATGTATTTATGGGTTGGGTAACTAACTTGAAAAAAAACAACAACAACAAAAACAAAAAAAAGTTTTGCTACTAACATTGACTGTGTCCAACCAAAAAATTTTGGAGAAAATGGTTCTTATTCATTTTTGCATAAAAAATTCTCAAAAAAATCCTTGCATAATTTTTTTTCAAAAGTAAAAAATTATCTACGTTTGAAACACATGCGCTTCATCCAACATTACATTCGTTGCATTTTTGAAATGCCCTTGGGTTCTGAACCGAGTTATGAGCAGAAACCGAGAGTGGTATGGACTTGACCTTAATCCACCTTATTTTCAGAGGAACTTCACCGAGAAATAGGATTTTAGAAGCTTCAGGTCTTTGACTTAATTCTTTGAGTTCCACATGACAATGTGCAGCGTTTGACTCTTAGTGTCTAACCTGGTCTCTACATTCTTGGTACGACTCTGGAATAGGAAATTAATTTGTACTCTTGCACTATGCACTTAGCTCAACTCAGATAGGGTGTTGGAAGACTGTGTGAGTTTCTTTTCTGGTAGCGTGGAAATCTAAAGATCAGAGTACATGTGAAATTAATCTTCAAAAAGGGATGAACGACTGAGCACAATTTTTTCTAAGACCCAAAAACATGTACCGAAAAAGGATTCTATATTCGTAGGGGTACAACAAGATCCTTGCAGAACACCAAAAATACAAATACAAAGAAGCCACTACTAGACAAACATTTGACCAAAAAGGTCCAAGCTTCAAGAAAACTTACAGATCTTGGTGGAGACTTGGCTAAACTGGCCGGCTTCACAAGGAGAGGTGACTACACAAGCCGCCCTCCAGTTCTTTTCTCCTTCTTCTAATTTCTTCCTCTATTCAATTGTGAACAGAACATGACATACCTTAGAAGGAAATACCTAACTCCCTGAGGACGAGTTATTGGAGAGGAGATTTGCATGGTAGTCCGGCATTATGGATGGGAAGAGCTAAAACCGTTCACACACATGAGTCGATTGTTCAATGTTCATGGGGTATGCTTTGGGAGAAGGATCGATCTAAGATGACTTCTGAGCTGAATATGTGACAATGATGTGTAGAACTTGAAGATTGTTGATTTTAAAATCCTAAGTCTCACAGAAGTTCCGCCACATAATAATCCAAAGGTTAGGTCTAGTTTCATTTTCACATTCTTCTCATGGTCTTGGTATGGAACCCAATCTCATTTCATCTCATTGCATTTCTTTTGATGCTCAGGGATGAGCATGGTTTACGTATAGGGGGATGATGAATCTCAAATTCATCACTCTAAAAATCACGAATTAAGCTCAAATCCCTAAAATTCATTGGCATTTCTTCATTTATTATGCATAGTTAGCATTCATGCATGTTTTGAAAAGTATGGCATTTTATCACTTATTATTGCACAAAATAAAAAGCCAAAAATCTCAGCCCAATTGACCTGTAAAATAACCTAACTTCCCGTTTTTAACTAATTCATGCTAACTCCAAATGTCCTGAAACCACCTCCATTGTGTATATATCACTGACAAGAATAAACAAAAAATATAAATCACTAACCTAAATAAGTGGACCAAAAACCTAAACCCTAGTTCTAGCATTTCCGGACCAAAACCTCGATATCTTCCTCATGCAGTGTCTGATTTGATCCTACTCACTTTTGAACTAATGTACATTCAAATACCTTCAAAACAAGACCAAATTCAAGTGAATCGGAGCTCATATGTGAAAATTGGATTTTGGACCTCTTTTGTACATTTTGTATTTTAGCGGTTTCTGACCTATTATTTTATGTACATAATTAACCCATTTTATTTTTCTTTTTCATTTATTTCTTTGATAAAAGTTTTATTAAAATGCATAAAAATCCAAATCCAAACTGAGCTTGAAATCAAATAAACTAATTGAGTCCGAGTCTTCACTAACTGTCTGTACAAAATTGACTTTTTCACATTTTATTTTATTTCTTCTTTTTCTTAATTAATAAAAATCCCAAAAAAATAGATTAATGTGTAAATATAGGTTTGATTTTATCATTTTTTTTTCGGATTTTTATGGGGTTTAAAAATGACAAAAATGATAAAAACCCAAAAATCAAGGTATTCTATGTACATAGAGTACCCCAAAAAATATCACTTAGCACAAATAATCGATTTTGGTTTTGGTCTTTTCATGAAAGTTGTAGATCTCATCGAGATTAGAAACTTTCGTGAAGAACATTTTTCGATCCGAGTCATTTACTATTTTTTACATATTTATTAATGTATTTATTTCTTGATTTTTGTGGGGATGACACGTGCCAGCTCCAAGAGAAGCCACGTGTCAACCATTTTTAGCCTATTTATACATTTATTTTCGTATTAAAAAATTTTAAAAATAAATTAATTTAAAATAAAAAATACCATTAAAAATAATAAAAATTCAAAAAAATAAAAGGGGTCGCACGTGCAGAGCACGTGCCTCCTGCGTACGTGCCCTCCACGTGCGCCCTTCTTCTCCCCCAACTTTCCCCATCGGGAGGCGGCGCTGCCTCCAATCGCCTCCGCAAAATCGCCCCTCCCTTTCCCAATTAGGCCTCCGCTGCATATCTCATTAATCGCTCCCGATCTCCCCTTCGTGAATCTCCATTCCTCTTCGTCAATTACCCACATCCAATCATCACCGCCAAACTTCCATCTCCGATCCCCTTCCCGATACGGCCGGCCTCCATTGACCTATTTAAGACACACCGCCGCTCCTTCTCGTTCTCATCCGCTGATACACACCATATCTTTGGGGAGCCACCACATTGGAGGTGAAAGCTCTGGTGTAATTTCCCAGGACTGCGGTGAGATTCGCCCCCCTTCTTTGGGTCGTTGCAACTTGAGCCTCAGTCACTCGCCGCCTTGCTCCAGCTTCTTTGGCCGTCTAGCCAACAACGCATCACAACGCACATCACCCGCAACTCCAACCACGTCCAACAACTTTGATTCCATCGCTGTACACGACTTGTGCAGACACTTCATCGCCAAGCACTGTACTGTGCTCCGACGTTCGTCCACTCCGCCTCGACCATCGATGGTCGGAAGCACCTTCTCCACGACTAAGCTCACCTCAGCTCTGACCGATCACTGACATGCGCCCCTGCTCCGCCACCTGGCCACCTTCCCGAGGTCCTCCCACGTGCATGACACGTGAGGAGGAAATGTCACCCCGCCCACGTGATAAGCTCGTGCAGGGTGGAAAAATTTCATCCAAGCCCTTGTAGATTCACTCATTCGCAACGAGGTCCTGCCACCAGAGGGCACACGCGATGCACGTGCCCCTATGATAGTTTTGCAGAATCACCCCTGGAGTTTCGGTAATTACGGTTTAGTCTTTCTTGCATTTTTTTAATTATTGTAATGTTGCAGTGATACCCATGTGTTCCGATGTTATTTTAAACCTCTTCTTTGCATCATTTTATTTATTAAAAATAAGCATTGTGTTGTTTAATTAATTCTCTACATTATGGCATGTGCTTGATATTTTTGAAGTTTATGGTTATTTATTATAAAATATTCTTGTGATAAATTGCATATTTTGCCCATATTGTGATTGAAAATTCATAGTTAATTAACCACTCCTCAATAAATTACCAAAAAATCATGAAGACGAGGATTAATTGTGTTTAACAATGTGCCCAAAACAAATTACATTTGCATGTATGATTTTCCCTATAAAAATCATTTTACCTAGTTCGATCATTAATTTTTAATAGGTATTAAGTCTCATATTTTTGAGGTTTAGGATTTTTCTGAGATCGATCACCTAGTGATAGATCTCGGATAATTTTATCCTTGAAAATAAATAGATTTAATATTTATTATATATAAATATTGAAATTCACTTCGTGTGCATTCAGAATTCCTAAAATATTTATCTTGCGTCCAAAAATTCCAAAAAATTATAGTGCATTTATTTCATCATTAATATCTTAACCATGTTTCATATTTTTCGGACATCGTTTGATCGAAAATCGCATTTTAGTCTCTTAAATTGGCCACATTTGCATTTTTGCATCCCAAGTTGCATTAGAAATACAAAAAAAACACCGTCTCAAAAACCGTGCGTAAACTTTGATAGACAAATTTCTAGGTTGTTCCTTTGCCTCCTTGAGTTCGACCTTGGGACTTGCCCAAGTAAAATAAACATAAAACCATGTTGAATAAAATTGATTAATTTATTGTTGTTATTTCTTGACTGATTCCGATTGCCCGACAACGACAAATTCAACATTAATTTAAACGCTCAATAATTCACGCAAATTAACTAAGGGTGATTCGTGACTCGTCAAGGAGACAATATTCCATTTGCAATTCACTATGCCAGTAGAAATCATGATGAAGCACAAAAGAACTGTATTGTTACTAAGAAAGAGTTGCTTGTAGTTGTCTTCGCCCTCGATAAGTTCAGATCTCATTTACTCAGATACAAAGTTATTACTTATATGGACCACTTTGCCATCAGGTATTTGCATGCCAAGAAGGATGCCAAACCAATGATAATCAGATGGATCCTTTTTCTCCAAAAATTCAACCTCGAAATCTATGATAAACTTGGAGTTAAAAATGTGGTGGCAGATCACTTGTCCAGATTGCTAGAGCCAGATACTCCTGAGCAGAACCTAATACCGATCAATGAAATATTTTTAGATGAGGTAATCTTTTCACTCACCTTGTTCTCCTAGTACACTGATATTATGAATTATCATGTGTCCAAGAGAACTCTACAAGATTGGCCTAAGCTGAAGATGGACAAGTTCTTGTCAGATATTCATTTTTATCAGTGGGAGGATCCATATCTCTTTTGTGAGGGGCATATTGCATCTGGAGAAGGTGCATTCATCAGGAGGAGGTTCATAGTGTCCTCGAGCACTGCCATGCCCGAGAATCAGGAGGACACCACTTTGGAAGATGAACGGAAATAAAAGTACTACAATGCATCCTCTGGTGGCCAACCTTAGTCTGAATGTCAGAAGATGGGTGGCACCATCGGAATAAGAGACACATTACCTCTGAAATATATTCATATTTCAGACTTGTTCGATGTGTATGGCATTGACTTCATGGACCCATTTCCCAATAATTATTGCTATGAGTATATTCTTCTTGTTGTCGACTACGTGAGTTGTTGGGTGGAGGCTATCCCTACCCGAGTTTTTGACAGTCGTACCGTCTGCCAGTTATTGAAGGAAAACATTATTGCATGATTCGGGATCCCCAAAATTCTTATATCAGACGGGGTTGCCATTTCATCAACAATGAGGTGAACAAGTTACATCATGTGAATACCTGTAAGTACAATAACTTAACAAATTGCATGCTTGTGTTACTATTGCATAATTAGCATGTTTTTGTGTAAAAATAAAAGAATAAAGGAAAATAAAAAGGAATGGTGTATTTAGAATGAATACAGAGTGAACCAAACCCCACGAGAAGGTCAAGCCTTGACCTGCTCGCAAAATAAAATAAGTAGAGAGAGATAGGGCTCACTTTGTGTTGTGTATATTACAAATATACTTGTACATATTATTTATATAATTACTTTTGACAAAATTTACACCCTTCTATATAATCCTAGAAATAATATAAAAATAAAACAAAAATCAGAAAAATAAAATAAAAATAAATCCTTCATTCCTTGAACAAAACACACTTGTCTATATTACATCCATTACTTATTACATACCTTTAATTGATTTTTAAAATAATAAAAAAAATTTACACCCCTAAAATTATGTTGTAAATAAATAAAATGCTAAACAAGGGTATTTATGTAAAAATAATAAAATAAAAATACTTGTATATAATACATAGGTATATTATACCTGTATATAATATTATATATTGTATATCCAATAATATTTTTCATAAAAATAAATAAAATCACAGAAAAATAGTGTGAAAAATAATAAATATTTTTTATTTCATACACTTAATTTTAAATTTATTTGCTATTTTTATTGAATTTTTAATTATTTTGTATATTCTAATTTTCTGATTGGTCCAGGAGGTTTCGTTGATCTCAGTCAACCCTCCCTTCTAGCCAGGTGAGGCCCGATTCGCGCTCGCCGGACCTTCTTCTCCCTATTTCCCCGCCTGACTCAGGCCGCCTCATGCCCTGATTTTTCGCCCGAGCCTCCTCCTAGGATCCGTGATCCTCGTGGATCCCTATGAAGGCACAAATCTTCCTAGGGTTGCGCACACTTGCTTGATCTTTCCAGGTCCCTGAAGCATCCTATATAATCTTCCCTTCCGCCTCCAAGCATCGTAGCTCGTGCCTCACTCTTCCTTAACCCTTAGACACCTCTAGCCGAGTGACGGCAGCTTGGAGGAGACTTTGGAATGGAGTTTGGTGGCTTAAAGCCATAGCTCGCCTACGTGGTCGGAGTACTCCGCCGCGTATATCCTCCCCGCCCGTCGCAACGTGGTCGAGGCCACCACCCTAACATCTATCATCGCATGAATCCTAGGAGTCTCTCTGAATCTTCAGGTATCGTAGTTATCCTTTGCATTTGCCCGTTCGATACAATCTTTCCATTTTCCACCGCCGCACGTTCCCTTGCTCCGACCAGCTGGTCGGAGCTTCGTTTCACCCATGCACTCGTTCCGATCAACACACCGATTCACCATGCATCTCATTCCACAACTTGATCATCCTTAGACTTATCGGTCGGGTAGGATTAAGGCCAATACCTCACTCTCTAATTGTTGCCGAAGGTCGAGCTCCATCCGCAGCTGGTTCTCTCGTCGTTATGATTAAGTAACCCCTACCAAAGCATCACCTTCGAGCGTAGATACCTTTGCAGGTACTGGTTCACGCGAAGAAGCATGTTCGATCACCAAGCTACTCAGGTGAAGCAGCTCCAGGAAAGCCACCACCGCCACGACCATTCGGTCGTTCTTCTCTCCATCGGAGTAGCCCACCTGCTACGAAGAGCCTCCCCGAGCTTACCGAACCCTTCAGTTCCTTCATCGGGTTGACGGATTCCCTCCCTCGCTCGATTAAGGGATGCCTAAGGGGTGTTCTTACAGCACCCTCCTCCATCGCCAGATGAGCCTCTATTTGCCAGAATCCATCGTAGTCTCCCGACACGTCCAGCTTTCCGATCATTGGATCAGCTTTGCAACGCATCTGACACGCATGTAGCCGACCAGATTAGAGTCGTCAGATCTGCAACAGGTAATGATCAGAGCCATATGATAGCAACACCCTCCACGCGCGCCACATGTCTCTATAAGGGTATATTTCCTTTTTGCCCTCACGCGTTCATGTTTTTCCATTTAGTCCATTAAATAATTATTCTAGTTGAGACATTTTGCATCTTGGACCTTGTGTTTTATGATATTTGCATTTCATTCTTGTTGAGTTTATAGCACGTGCTGTCCTACGTGAGCTTTTGGGTTATTTGTATTCTATGCCCTACACTTTTTTTTATGTTATGAATTGAATGACATGTTTTTAATATTTGCACATATACCCATGTGAGTCTGTATCACGTGTAGCGTGTGTGCTTGCTTGGACTTTTTGCAACTTCGACCTTATACCTTTTATCTATGTTATTATTCGGCCCAGAGTTTATTTTAGTTGCATTTAGGTCCCTGTAAACAGTACCTAATTACATCTTGTATTTTAGACTTAATAAATAGCATTTTAATTCGAAAAATCACCTAAAAATTACCTCTAGTTCCATTGGTGTGTAATATTTAGTGTGATTTTCTTGAATTAATTTGTTTGCATTTATTATTTTTTAAATAAAAACCTATAAAAAGTGTCCAGACTATCTTAGAAAATCCATAAAAATTCAAAAATTATCTTAAAAATTTCATAAAAATCTTGTTAATGTCTTTTTATGTGTTTTAGTTACAGTAGTAATTTTGTTGGAAAATTCCATTATAAAACCATAAAAATTGTAAAATACATAAAACCTTATAAAAATCATATAAAATTCAAGAGAAATCCAAAAATTCTCATTTTAGTTTCTGTTTGTAGATCTCTCTTTCTACTTTGTCATAAGATTACTACCCTAGATTTTAGGGCATTTTTAATTATTTTTAGCTTGCAATTCAATCCTGGATGCACACTGTTTGCATTTTTAGTCACTGTTTAGTTTTAAAAAATCACAAAAATCCGAAAATCTCTAGAAAATTACCAAAAACACTTTCCAACCAAAAAAACCCAAAAATATTTTTATCTTAATCTTCTGAGCATTTGTAGCCTTGTTTTCTTATTTGTTGATTTTGTTTCCTCATTGAAAACCTAAAAAATTTGCAAAATTAAAACTACTAAAAATATGTCATTTTAGTCATGAGATTTGACTACTTCGTAGGTAGGGATGGGCATGGGTCGGGCTGGGTCGGGCCCTGAAGGGCCCAGGCCCAAGCCCATCTTAATAGTTCAGGCCTTGGGCCGGGCCTAGGCCTGCAATTTTTGTTGTCCTTCGGCCCAAGCCCAGGCCCGACCCAATTTCTTCGGGCCAGGCTTGGGCCGGGACTGCCCATCTCCAGAATGCACTCGGCTCTAAATCTCATTGACCAATGACCAATCTGACTCATCCAATTGCTTAGATTGTTATCACATGATCGTAGAAGGATTCTGTAGACAACAGTTGCAGGAAAAGAAATCAAGTCGAGGTATTTTTAATAAACATATACTGATTAGAGAAAATGGAGTCAATAGGCCATGAGTAATGTATTGATAGGAAAACGAAGCATCCTGCACCTGTAATTAAATCTCCAATATGAAATTAGAGGCCTGAACGTACTATAAATTTTTTTCCAGTTAGGGAAGAATGCAAACTCGAGCTTTATTAGCTTTGCCCGGACTTAGTTCATCAATGTCTCACGAGTTCATATCCTCAAGTCTAATGAGACAAGCTTGAACAACTTCAGCTTGGTAGTCATGACAGTCAGTTTCGAGCGAACACTGTTCATCTCATCGCCCCATTTCAGTAAGGGCGTGTTATTTTTGGGAGGTGATGAGTGCTTAATTAAGCAATAAATGAACCCTAACTAATTGAGATTATGGGTGGAATTCGTAAAGGGGTGATGAGAAAGTGACTGGACGACTTTAGTATTTTATGCTATCTGCGATTTTTCTTTCAATGCTGATTTCTTGTTTACTGCCTCGGGCTGAATTTCCGGCCTTGTTTCGGGCCGGGTCTTCGGTCCTATATTCGGGCCGGGCCTGCGGGCCAGGTCGGGCTGGGTCGAGGAAAGCCCGAGCCCGGCCCAAAAATAAATTGGGCCTGCATTTTCAGCCCAAGCCCGGCCCATTGTTCATTCGGGCTTGGGTCGGGCCGGGTTTTTTGGGTCGGGCTTCGGGCTGGGCCGGGCTGCCCCAGCCTAATGCCCATCCCTATTTGTAGTATTTCTCGTGCTCCTTGTGTTCGACCCTTGTTGCTATACCAAGTAAATAAATAGTGAACTGCTTACATATGCCTTGATTATTTGATCTTTTCTTGAGTGATTTATTTTTCTTGATTGAGTCCAGCTTGTTTATTGGGATCGCAACGACCTTGATGTTTCTTGATATTTAACCCTAGTCGATAGTCGCCCCATCATAGCTTCTCCATACCACCCACAATATAATGGCTTGGAAAAATATTCGAATAGGGAAATCGAGACGATTCTCCTGAAACTTGTATGTCCAGATAGAAAGAACTTGTCTCAACTGTTAGACTCTGTTCTCTAGGCCTATCATACTGCATACAAGTCTCCTATGGGAATGTATCCCTACCACTTGGTATATTACAACCATGCCATTTGCCCATCGAGCTGATTCATAAATCATTATGGACATTTAATATGTGCAATTTGGATCCGAAGAAAGCATCGAAGAACAGAAAGGTAGATCTGAATAGACTACTTGAATATCGTGACTATGCATACGCTAATAGTCTTATGTACAAGGTGAAGGTCAAGAATTGACACGACTAGTACATCCATCACATGACCTTCGAGCCGGGTAAAAAAGTAAGGTTGTTTGATGCAAAGTTAAAACTCTTCCCAGAGAAGTTGAAGAGCAAGTGGATAGGGTCTTTCGTAGTGAAGCATGTGCGTGACAGTGGAAGAGTAGTCATATCCAGATTGTCAGTTGATGCACACCCTTTCGTCATCAACAGACAACTTCTGAAGCCTTACCTTGAGCATGATACCTTCCTGTCCGTGGTTGACTCCATTCAAGTGGCCTACGATAAAGAACTTCCAGTCGCAGCATCTATAGATTCAGACAAAGAAATCAAAAATATCTTTGATTATTAATCCTTTTCTTCTTTTCCTCTTTTATTCTTATTTTTTTCAATTCTTTGATTCTTCCAAAAGCTTTACTCATCCCATTCACCATAACTATACTTAGGATACATGCCATCTCAATTATAGGGGATGAGTGTATATCGGTGCTCATTCTTAAATCCCCTTGCATCAATTTTGGCATTCTTTCTGTACTTAGGGATATTTTACCCTAAGTATAGGGGGAGACAGGTCGAGCCACTGATTTGTTTATTCCCACCTTTGACCCACAATACCGTGTGTACAGCTTGCTATACTTAGGATTAATTGATCCTAAGTATGGGGGGGGGAGGGGTCGGTCGACTTCTCATTCTTTCTTTAGCAATTGTAGTATAGATTCCTTATACTTAGTACTGGTCATGTCTTCCTTTTCTCTCTGATCTATGAGGACATAGCTCAAGCTAAGTATAAGAGGGTTATATATAAATTGTATATATTTTAATCATAACTCGTACCTTTGTATTTTCAAATAATATGGCTAATTAATGCAAATTAAAACACACATCCAATTCTTTGTATATACTGATTAATAAATCAGTTAAAAATATTTTGCAAAATGTTTGAAAAATGGTTGGAAAATCGCTTTGAAAATCTTTTGAAAACTGCTTGAAAAATGTTTTCGAACCTTTGTAAAAATGTTTTGTTTGTAAAAAGTTCTTTTATTTGTTTTAATAAAATGATTTGAAAATCTATTTACAAATGGTTTGAAAAATGGTTGCAAAAATGTTTTGAAAAATCTATATAATGTTTTAAAAATCTTTACAAAGATATTTTTAAATTTTGTAAATGTTTGCAAAAATTATTTGTCAAATTAGTTTGTAAAATAAAGTTTTCAGAATGTTTGTGAAAATCTTTTCAAATTATTTTGATAACTATCTACATGATTTAAGCAAATAAAGATCCTTTACAAACCTTGTATATACAAACTTATAAATTCCTAAATACTTATTTCTTGTAAATAACAATATGCACTCTCAAGTAAATCTCTGGACACAATTCTTTGCCAAAACCTATTTGCTTTTGAAAAATCACTAAACATCCACAAAACCAAAAATCTAGAAAAAAATTGCAAAATATTTTTAAAAACTTGCATAAAAATTTGCAAAACTTTTCAAACTCTATAAAATATTCAAAACTAGAAAATTGCCCACAAAAATATTTTCTTGCACTGTGCATAGCATTTACATTTTTCAGATTGATAACAACAATTGAACAAGTCTAAATAAAATCCGAAGATCGGAGCTTCGTTGGACCTTAATCAACTTAATCACATGAACTTTATATGATCTGGAATTGAGGCACATCACATCTGCTAGAATTAATTCTTTGAGACCACGAGACTTGGTATAGTATCATCTCGACTACCTAAGTAGAATATTTCAGAGCACACACATGGCTCTTGTCGATAGTGACCTAGATTGTACACCCGCACCTTACACTTTACTCACCTCAGTTGAAGTGGTAGAGGGCTGGATTTTCTAGCATGAGACACAAGCTAGTGGAAATATCGGAAGTCACCTATCTGTGTCCATTGTACCCCAACCCGATCCAATAGCTATGAGGTCTAATGTCTGAATGTTGTGGGTTGCAATAAAGCTTCAAAAAGGGATAGTCCATTAGCTCAAGAGGAAAAAGTCCATATGTAAATGTTGTTTAGTATAGTACTTAAAAAACTTGCAAAAATCAAAAAATTCAAAAAGAATAGATGGGAAAAAGTAAAAGAAAAATCAATTTCCCTCGGAGTGTGTATATAGTAAATAAGAACTCTTAAGCTTTAAAGTCAAATATGTGTGTGAGCCTATGACCGGATGAATTGGCTACACTGTTCAAGCATCCTAGGATTGGTAGCTACACTGGCTACCGTTCATTCTCTTCTCCATCTCCTCTTCTTGAGCTGGATGTACTTGAACTTAGAAGGGAATACCCCACTTCTCGAGGAAAGAGTTATTGGATTGAGGAATTAGGGTCACCACGTTGGAGAAGATTGACTTTTACCACTTCACTCAAGATGAGCTGCATATCACACACATTGTAGAAGATAGAAACATGGTCATAAGGGACCGCGTATGATGTCAGCTTGTTCTGACCAAGACGTTGTGGAGACTTGAGCAGAGTTTTATGATTCTCAAAGGCTATTGTATTTCAAGTCTGGTTCTCAATAAGGTTCTGAGCAAACTAACAATCCAAAGGTCCTACTGAGCTCCAAACTTCGATATTATGAAGATGAGTTTAAAACTTAAAAAACAATCCACTTTATTCCTTTTTATTTTCTTTATTTTTTTCGGCACGTATAGCATAAGTGGTTTCTAGGGAATAGTAAAGGCAAGTATGGGGGGTGATGAATCTCCATTTCATCACCTTTATTCTATATTTTGGCCTTAAAAACCCTAGCTAATGCATGTAAATGGCATTAATCTATACAAAATAGCATCCATTATTTATTACATTTATGGTGTAAATAATACTATTTTTAATGCCAAAATTATAGAATAAAGAGAATAAAAGAAAAGAGAATAAAATATTGAAAATATTTTATGAAACTTTGTTTATATACTTAAAATAAAGAAACTTTGTACATAAAAGTTATAGATAATAATGTAAATAAAAATACAAAATTGAGTTTGTACAAAAATAATACACGGAGTGCACTTTATACAAAAAAAATAAAAGCCAGAAACCAAACTTCACAGACCCATATCTTTTTAATAAAAACTCAAAACATATCAATATCATCTCTAATTGTATATAAATATACATATAGAATATACATATCTATATATTTAAGTGTACAAATGAGATCATAAAAATAAAATAAAAATATGTTTCTACTGATAAAAATAAGTTATAATTAAATAAAATAAAATAATAAAATAATAAAAAATATACAAAATATAAGTAAAAATGTACAAAATATAAGTAATTATACCTATAAAGAAGTCATTAAAAATAAACTCGTAATAAATACATCAAAAAATAAATAAAAATCATAATAAAATACTACATAAAATAATAAACATTTTTATATTTATACTCAAAAATTTATAAAATCATTTACTATTTTAAAATAATTATTTTCAAATAAAATCAGTTTGTTTGTCGTATAGTGGGTTGAGATGGAGCAATGGCAACGCACCAAAAGTTGATCAACGGTCAACAGTCTCCTCTCATCCTGATTTGACGCAACCCGTCATTCCCCTATTTTGTGCCTTGTTTCCTGACCGCTATATCGTTCAATCACGATCGCTTCCTTCATGAAAATTCATCATTGAACATTGTACATACACAGAATGCATTTTAATCACGTGTACATACGCCTAAATCATCATTTTTCACCGGTCAATAGGGGTGCTTAGCAAATTCTACAAATAATACATTCCGCCTCCTTTAAATTTGGTCACCATTAAAGCCCTAGGAGCCCTCGCCTTGGATAACAATCGTGTTCTCATGACAGGAGGAGGAGGTGGTGGAACCCCTGACAATCCAGAAGAGGAAGAGTCTGAATAAGGGAAGGCTGAAACCAATGCTGAAATAATCCGCAGCGTCTAGCAGATCCTTGGGAGAATCCTCTTCATCAGATGGCGTCGTATGAGAATCAGCTGAAGGAGCTTATCACTCAAGCTCCGGTCCTACAACCGCCAGATTGGTCTCTTCCTTTTGAGATCATGACAGGTGCGTCAGACTTTGCAGTTGGGGCTGTTTTAGGATAGAGGAAAGACAAGGTGACATATGCCATTCATTACGCCAGCAAAACATTAGATGAAGCTCAAAGAAATTACATTGTGATAGAGAAAGAGTTGATAGCTGTGGTATTCACCCTGGAAAAATTCAGATCCTATTTACTTGGATCGAAAGTTACCATCTTCACCAACCACTCTGCTATCAGATATTTACAACAGAAGAAGGATGCCAAGCCCAGACTGATCAGATGGATCCTTCTCCTCCAAGAATATGATTTGGAAATCAAGGACAAGCCTGGAGTTCAGAATGTGGTAGCAGATCATCTCTCCAAAATTGAGCTTCAAGAGTCTCCGCTGAACAGCACACCCATCACAGAAACCTTTCCTGATGAGTCGATTTTGGCTGTGGATTCACTCCCTTGGTATGCTGATATTGTCAACTACCTCGTTTCGGGGTGGTACCGTTAGATTGGACGAAAATTCAGAAGAACAAGTTCTTGTCGACAATCCATTTCTACCAATGGGAAGATCCTCTCTTATTCAGGGAAGGGGCATTTACATTTGGTGCATGTGCATTCCTCAGGAGGAGCATCATAGTATCCTCGAGCATTGTCACTCGCTCAAATCTGGTGGACACCACTCTGGAGATAGGACGGCAACAAAAGTACTTCAGTGCGGCTTCTGGTGGCCCACATTATTCAAGGATGCAGCAGCCTTCGTCAAACGATGCACTGACTGTCAGCGATTGAAAGGCACCCTCATAGTGAAAGATTCGATGTTCGTGAAGATCATTCAGATATCAGATGTATTCGATGCGTGGGGCATCGATTTCATAGGATCTTTCCCTAACAATCAGGGATATGAGCACATCCTTCTTGTTGTTGACTATCTGAGTTGTTGGGTTGAAGCTATCCCCGCTCGAGCCGCAGACAATCGGACAATGTACCGATTCCTAAGAGAGAATATCATTTCATGGTTCGGAATTCCAAAGATTCTGATATCAGATGGGGGTAGCCACTTAATAAATGAAGAGGTCAAGAAATTAATGAAGTAATACAGCACCAACTATTGAGTCGCATCTCCTTATAATCTACAGACCAATGGCATGGCAGAATTGTCAAATAGAGAAATCAAGACGATCCTTCAGAAACTTGTGAGGCCAGACAGAAAGATTTAATCCCCAACTCTTGGACTCAGTACTCTGGACATACAGAACCGCCTACAAGTCTCCCTTGGGTATGTCGCCCTATCGTCTTGTGTATGGGAAGCCATGTCATCTGCCAGTGGAACTAATTCACTAATCTTTATGAACAATTAATATGTACAACTTGGACTCACAGAAAAGTGGTCAGAAAATAAATGATGATCTGAATAGACACCTGGAAATTTGAGACTGCATATGATAACACCTTGATGTATACAGAGAAGGTGAAATGCTGGCATGACCGGCACATCAGACGAAAGACCTTCAAAGCTGGGCAGAAAGTGTGGTTATTTGAAGCAAAGTTAAAGATATTCCTGAGCAAATTAAAAAGCAAATAGACATGGCCATTTCAAGTTCGTGAAGTACGTGACAATGGAAGTATTGCCATATCAGAACTGTCTCGTGACGCACAACCATTTGTCATCAACGGTCAACTCCTGAAGCCCTACCTGGAGCCTGATACTTTCTTGGCTTTTGTTGACTCAATCCAGGTTTTGCACTCTGAAGATACATCTACGACACTGGCAGCATCAAAAGATTCAGATAATGCACCTCAAAAACATTTCCTCTGATTTCTTCTTTTCCTTTTGTATTTTCTTTTTTCTATCAAAAAGGTGTCCGCCCTTGTTGTCAATCTTCTATACTTAGGACGTACTTTGTCCTAAGTATAGGGTGGGGGGTGAGCACCCAGAATCCTTTCATTCTTTGATCCTCTCCGTTGTCTACTCTTCTTGTCTATACTTAGGGATATCTTACCCTAAGTATTGGGGGAGACAACCTGAGTACGATCTGTTCATTCTCACCCTTGACCATCCCTGCCTTGTGTACAGTCTGTTATACTTAAGATTATTTGATCCTAAGTATAGGGGGGCAGTCAAATTCCTGTTCATTTATTTATCTCCTCATTCCTTTATTCTTTAGACTTCTCTATACTCAGTCCGAGTTATGTCTTCTCTTTTTCTCTTTGATCTATGAGGACATTGCTCGAGCTAAGTATAGGGGGTCGTATATACTACGTATATACTTTAAGCCATAACTTGTACTTTTGTATTTTAACTAATACCTATGGCTAAAAATAGAGTTAAAATTCATCACAATATTCTAATAAAAGATGGTTGTAGCTCCTCAAACACTTTTTGTACATTCTGATTAATAAATCAGGCAAAAATACTTTTGCAAAATATTTGAAAAATAGTTTGAAACACTTTTTGAAAAATCTTTTAAAAGCTGTTTGAAAAATATTTTGTAAAAGTGTTCAACCTTTGTAAATATTTTTGTTTGCAAAAATTTATTTGCTTTGTGTGAAATAAAAATGTTTGAAAAGCGATTTGCAAATGGTTGGAAAAATGGTTGCAAAAAATCATGAAAAATCTATATATACTGTTTGAAAAACCTTTGCAAAATGATTTTCAAAAATGTGTAAATGTTTGTAAAAACCATTTGTGAAAAATATGTTGGACTATAGTTTTCAAAATGGTTGCAAAATGATTTTCAAATAAGTTTGAAGAGTGTACACACTATACTAAAAAGTCTTTATAAATGTATAAAAGTAAGCAATAATCCCTTGTAAAGCCTTTAAGAACCAATACCCTATTATAAAATATATATCCAAGCAAAGATATTTACCCATTCTTTTTGTATATGTACTGATTAATAAATAAGGTTAAAAATATTTTTGCAAAATTATTTGAAAAATGGTGTGACCCGTTTAGAAAACTTCTTGTGAATATTTTCAACCTTTGTAAAATGTTTTTGATTGCAAAAATTCTTTTCTTTGTGTGAAATAAAGGATTTGAAAACCTATTTGCAAGTGAATTTGAAAATGTTTTGTAAAACTATTTTTGAAAAATGTATACATAGTTTGAAAAATCTTTGCAAAATGGCTTTCAAACATTTGTAAATGTTTGCAAAAATTATTGTGTGCTATAGTTTTCAAAATTGTGTCCAAACAAAATAGAGGAATAAATGCATCATTAAAATAAGGAATAAAATGTGTATATAAATAAAATCCTTTATCAATTATAGATACCTATAAAATCATTTTGTATAAACATATAAATCCTGTAAATTCTTAATTCTTGTAAATAAATAAAAAGAAGCACGTCCGTATAAATAGCTGTACATATTTTATACTTTGTGTCAAAATTCTTTTGTAAAGTTCTTTGTGTAAAGATTCTCTTTGTTTTCAAAATCTTTGAAAAAATTTGCATCATTCTTTGCATCATTGTACATAGCATTTGCATAGCATTCATATTCGTTTCAATTGAGCTTGATGATTGAACAAGTCCAATGAAGTCGAAGATTGGAGCTTAGTTGGACCTCACTGCACCTAATCGCACTGGAACCTTACGGGAACTAGGTTTAGGGTACTTCAGGTCCATTAGGACTTAATTCTTTGAGACCCAGGGCTGGGTTTAAGTCACCTCAACTGACTAACTAAAACTTTTTGAGATGCACGCATGACTCTTGTCGGTCGTGACCTAACTTGCACACTTGCACCTTTCACTTGGCTCAACTCAGTTGGAGTGGTGAGGGGGTTGGATTTGCTAGTCTGAGACGCACACGAGTGGAAACATTCATCCTCGTCTAGGGAGGGAAGTGCACCCCAACCTGGTCCAGTTCCAATGAAGTCTAAAGACAGGAGAGTGTGGGCTGCGATAAAGCTTCAAAAGAGGGATAGTCTTCTGGATCAAGAGGGAAAACTCCTTATGTAAATGCTGCTGTAAATAGTATGTTGAAAAAAATAACTCCAAAAAAGTGGACAGGCTTGAAAATAAAAATAAAATGCCTACCAGAGTATGTATATATGTTGTATAGAAAATAAGAAAGCTTGAGCATCAAAGTTATACCTTGTGAGCCTGCAGCTGGATGACTTGACTACACTGGTCATGCATCCCAGGATAGGTAGCTACACCGGCTACCGTCCATTCTTTTCTTCATCTCCTCCTCTCGAGTTGGACGCTACTTGAACTTAGAAGGGAATACCTCGCTCCTCGAGGGCAGAGTGCTGGATTGGGGAATCATTGGGTTGTCATTATTGAGAATTCAGTTCTTTGTCATTTCAGTAGGGGAGAGCCACTATCACTTACATTGTACAAGTCAGCTTCATAGTCATAAGGGTTTGCGTACGATGTAGGCCAGTTCTGACCTGGCTATTGAGGTAGTTTGAACCGAGTTCTGTGACTCTCGAGGGCTGTTGTGTTTTAAATTTGGTTCCCGACCAGGTTCCACACACATTCTCACATTAAGGTCTAACCTGAGCTCCAAACTTTGATTTTGTAAGGACAAGTTTTACAGCTGAAAGCAATTCTCTTTACTCTTTCTTTTTCTTTTCTTTTCTTTTCTTCTTTATTCTTTTTGTACTTATCTCATAAGTGTTTGCTAGGGACTAGCAAGATAGGGGGGTGATGAATCTCCATTTCATCACCTTTATTCTATCATTTTTGGCCTTAAAAACCCTAGTTAATGCATGTAAATGGCGTTAATTTGTACAAAATAGCATCCATTATTTATTACATTTATGGTGTAAAAAACCGTTTTTAATGCCAAAATTATAGAATAAAGAGAAGAAAAGAAAAAGGAATAGAATATTGAAAATATTTTATGGCCCA